>VHZZ01002158.1:65413-78390 GCA_009801015.1 Silene noctiflora
ACCGTATATACGGAAAATCGTATAATGAGAACCGTATACCGTATCGTAACCGTATTAAAAAACCGTTTCGGAAATTTTTGCTCACCCCTAATTGGGGGTGCTCGGAATAGGCAACTGAGTCATGCCCGATTTGGTGGAGACGAATAATAGGGTCAAGGTAGTGTTTATTGTGGTGAAAGGAGGTGAGTTGGTGGCCTGTATTCAACATAGGAATAGGGGTGTGCAATGGTGGTTCACGGTGGTTAATGGTTACACATGGGAGATCGAAATGGTGGTGGCTCGATTGGTTGTACTTCTTGGTTGCTCGCTGACGGTGGAGTAGTGGTGCTTGGGGCGAGGGGGAATGGTGAATTAGTTGAAGGTACTTTTTTACTTGTTTGCTTTCATCAACTTGGATTGTTTTTGCGCCGTTTCATATGTTGTCCAATGTTTTATATGCGGTGTTCATGTTTATTAAGAAGCCAGTAGAAAAAGATGAGGCAGTAGCTCCTACATATCATTGCAACCGCAACAATATAAATAGAACAATTGCCAACTTGCCCACCCATGTGTAATTTTTAAAATCTATTGTTAAATTTGTTTAAAAAAATCACTTGCTGTGTCTTCTTATGATATACTGACTCATAAAAAAATGAATTTAGCTCAAGTAAAGCAGGCATCTTTTGTTCATTCTGCTCTGCTTTATTTACTAATCTAAGGTAAGGAAAAAGCGCCTCCAAGGTTCGTTTGTGTCTTGATTTCTATCAAGCAAGAAAGAAGGAAGGTAAAACCCGAACCTCGACTTTTATCCTGTATTTTAATTTTCTAGTTACGTGTTTGTCAAAATATAGAAAAGGATAAGGTGCGGAAACAAAACCAAAAAAAAAAGATTAAAGACATCTCTTGAGCAAGCAAGTCCTCTCCGAATTCCATTTAAAAAGCTTGCTGGAGTAAGGACAACATGAAAAATGCCTTCGCTAGCTCAACCACCAACTCGCTTTGTACGCTCGTTCGTTCGTTCGTTCCACCATCATTTTATGTTTATTTTATGAAAAGCTGCTTTCTTCGCTTCCTGTACGAGTCGAGCCTGCTCTCGCTAAAGAATTAATGAATTAATGTAAGACAAGGGGGTTGGCGAACGGCCGCCCTTTCGGAGGTTGAAAGGTTTCATACAGTTTCAATAAGAGCTTGATCTCGAGTAGAGAAGGTTTCATGAATTAATGTAAGACAAGGAGGTGTCTTTATGATCAAGAACAGAGTGAGTTGTGGTTCTTTAAACTTTAAAAAAGAAAGGGGTCTAAAAAGCATTCAAGCTTGTGGCATTAACTTAAGGAACTAAAGTTAAGGTATTCATCTAATATAATAGATCCTTTTTGAAAGTGCTCGGCGAACTGAATTTCATTCGGCTCTTGGTTCAATTAAGCTAATAGAGTAATAACTATAGAGAGTAGAATTATCAATGGTAAGGTAGTATAAGAATAACACAGGAATAATATCGGAATAACAGCATAATAACACCAGAATAACGCCGGAGTAACAGCAGAATAACAACACAATAACACCAAAATAACATCGGAGTAAAAACACAATAACACCAGGATAACACTTGAATAACACCACAATAACACTGGAGTAACAACACAATAACACCAGAATAACACTGGAGTAACAATACAATAACAACAGAATAACACCCGAGTAACACGTGGTAAAAAAAAGTAACATAATGAGAAAATTAAAAAACCGTGGGGACATAAAAGTAATACTGGAATAACAAGTGGTAACACAAAAAATGTATAAGAGTAACACTGGAATAACACGTGTAACAAAAAAAGGAAAAAAAAAAGAATAACACTGGAATAACAGGTAGTAAAAAAAAATGGAATTACATGTGGTAACACAAAAAGTAAAATAAAATAAAAGGTAAACATAATGAGAAGGTTAGAGAAGCATGAGAACATAAGAATAACACTGGAATAAGATGTGAGCATAGACTCACCATAAGAAACCAAACTCATAAGATTCAACCCCTCTCTCCCTCTCTCTCTAGAGAGAGAGATAGAGAGATAGAGAGATAGATAGAGAGGAGTTCAAGTGAGTCTCTTACATCCATTGAGTCCCTAAGTCCTTATAAGGGCCTTTGGATGAAGGAAATGAAGGGATGAAATTGTATCTCAATAAAGGGCTACAAACTAATCTAACTAAACAAAACCCTTATTTTTCTAATTTTCTCCTTAACCTCACTAATCATTTCCTCTCATTATCACACTATCTTCCTTCTCCATTAATTCAATTCCCCTTCCTTTCTCTCACATTGTCTCATTTTTCTCTCATAAAACAAAAACCCAAAAAAAAAAAAAAACCAAAAGTGCAGCCACCACAACCTTCCTCAACTCCTTCCCACACACCACCGCCGACACCCACCTTTGACACCACACTGCCAACCACCGAACCGTCGCACAACCGTCATTCTCCTTTCTCCTTTTTTTCAGATCTGGCATCACCGCACAACTATGCCGCCACCGCACCACGACCAGACCACACGCGCCAGACCACCACACCACGACCAAACCGCCGCACACCATACCGCCACAACACGCGCCAGGCCAACACCACCATCACCTATCTCCTTTTTTTTCAGATTTGAAACATCAATCTGTTGTTGTTGTTCTTGTACATCTCAAGGATTAAGGTAATATACTCGTATTTAAAGTTCAAAAACAAAGAGGAAAATCATAATTATTGCCATTTAACTTCATATATTTTTAATTCTTGTGTCGATACAAAGGTAATATCCTACGTTTTTACCTTATTCCTTGAGATTCACAGACACAATTTATGTTTTATAATTATGAGCATGGTGAGCGACAGATCTGGAAAATCATAATTATTGCCATTTAACAGCATGTGTGGACAACGACAACAAAGTTGAACATTTGATTTGGGAACAATGGTATATGGACTGAAGTTATACAATTTTTTTTTATCTTTTTCAGTTTTTTTATTTATTTATGTTTTAATTTTAAGATCTCCTTTTGTTTTTTTCAGATTTCCTTTTTTAATTGGTTGCACTATTTATGATTAAAGTTGCACTATTTACGACTAAATTTATACTCTTCAAACATTAAAGTTATACTCCCTTCTATCCGCTATTTTCTTCCCTATTTCCTAAAACGGATTATTCAGGTTTTCTTCCCCTTTCTATTTTTGGTAACAATTTACTCTTATTTTATTCATCTCTCTCTCCTATCACAAACCCCACCCCAACCTTTTTACTCTTATCTTTTACTCTTATTTTATTCATTCCTCTCTCTTATCACCAAACCCCACCAACTCTTTTACTCTTATTTTATTCCTACCCCTCTACAATCCCCCAACCCCACATTTTCTTTTATCAATATAATACTCCCTCCCTTAATCTCCGTGCCCACTTGAAATGGGAAGAAGATAGTGGATGGGAGGGAGTATAAGCTTTTTTTGCCAGATTTGTTTTTTGTTGGGTTTTTTTATTTGTTTATTTTAATTATTTTCTTTTCCAAATCTGGTTTATAACATATTATATGCAACTTGAATGTGTGAAACTTCAGTGACATTATGTGAAACTTTAATGCCCATTATGTGTAACTTTAGATTTCGTATTTGAAATCTCGTATTATATGTGTAACCTCAATGTCCATTATGTGCAATTTCAATGACATTATGTGCAACTTCAATGCCCATTATGTTCAGTTTCAGCGTGTACAATTTCAATGACATTATGTGCAATTTCAATGTGTGCAACTTCTATGACATTATGTTAATATAGGTGAGTTTAGCGAGTTTTTTTTTTTTTTAAATTTCAGATTTTGTTTCGTTTTATTTTATTTTATTTTTCTTTAGATTTGTCCTTGTGAGATTATTTGGTTAATTTATGAAAAAATTATGTGGAATTTTACTGAGTGCAACTTCAATGCCATTATCTCTAACTTCAATGCTTGTTGTGTGTAATTTCAAACCCTTTTTATGTAACTTCTATCAAATTTAGTAATTCTACTCTAATAATGTACACTGTTAAATATGAAGTATGCTAAAAAATTGACTATACGACTAAAGTTACACTATTTTTGACTAAAGTTGCACAAATTTGGTCTAAAGTTACACAAATGTGGACTAAAGTTACACAAATTTAGACTAAAGTTATTTGGACTAAAGTTACACAAATTTGGACTAAAGTTGCACAAATTTTGACTAAAATTACACGAATATGGACTAAAGGTACACAAATTTGGACTAAAGTTATACAAATGTGGACTAAAAGTTACACAAATTTGGACTAAAATTACTGTCGTAAAACTCTAAAGTTATGTCAAATTGATTTAAAATTGATTTTATGTAATTTAAAACAAGTTTAAAACAACCTTGTCTTAAAATTATAAAATTCGATTTTCTATATTATTTTTTGAATTTATTTACTTTTTGTACAAATATCATGTAACCTTAATGCCTTTAAGGGGTGTAACTTTAGTCATTAATACTATAACTTTAATGCTTTTGTGTGTAACTTTAGTCCACTTGACAGTGTAACTTTAGTCCATAATAATGTAACTTTAGTGCTTTTTGATAAATTAATTGGAATTTTATGTAATTTTAAGACAAGTCAATATAATTTTAGTCCTAGTGTAACTTTAGTCCATGACGGTGTAACTATAGTCATTTTAAGTCATTTTTAAATAAAAATTTGAATTATAATAACTTTAGTATATCGTGTGTGTAACTTTACTAGAGAACGTGTGTAACTTTAGTCCCAACCACCAACAACTACCACTATCAACAATCACCACCAACTACCACCACAACGAGACTTATACCATTATTTTTTCAAAATTTTTTTTCTTATCTAGTAGATCTAATATTAAAATAACGAAAATTCAAAAAAACGAGATTTTAAAATACAAAATATGAATTTGTTTTTTAGCAAAACGAGTTTTGAAAAAATTAATAATAAGACGAGATTACATAAACGAGAATGTGAATGAAGAAGGGAGGAGTGATTTATTTGGGTTTTTGGGTTTTGATTTTTTTGGTTTTTGGTTTTTGGGTTTGATTTATTTGGTTTTTGGTGAAAGGTGAGAAGTGAAATGTGAGAGATGAGAGAGAAGTGAGTGAAAAAATAAAGTATTTATAGTGAATTAGTGTTTAATTAGAGAAGGGGTTAAATTAACTAATTAATCTCCTTTGATCTCAACCATTCATCTTCCTTCATCCAAGGGCTAAGATGAGGACTTATGGACTCAAATATAGTTGAAGGACTCACTTGATCTTATTTCTCTCTATCTTTTAAATATAGTTGAAGGACTCATATATATAAAGAGAGAGAGAGATATTATTGATTATAGCATCGTTATTGGATTTTGAAAATCTGTATTACATCCTCATTTGATTAATTTATTCATTGATAATTGAGTTCCCAATGACATAAAGTTAAGTGGACCTCATCTAACATAGAGCATATTTGAAAAAAAAAATATTATCTACTCCCATATGCATTGACAAATGCAATCTCACATACTACTCCCTACCGACAAATACAAAATATAATCTATTATCAATAAATAGTTCCCCGTTGCTCTTTTAAAAAATCACAAATTCTCATTTTAAACGGAAATTTTTATTGTAAGTTTAAGACTAGTCAAGTAGCATACCACTTATATTAATAAGACAAAAACAAAATGCTTAGATATTATTAAAAGACTTGTCTTACCTATGCAAGTGGTATACAATTCTCGTTTAAACTTAACACGGATATATCCGTCTTAAAAGAGATATATTGTTTTAAAAAATTATAATTATTAAAAATAAAAACTAAAAAACAATTACAAACCTTCCCACCGACCGACTAACCATATCACTGGCAAAACTTCTCTCTCTCATTTGCCATCAACATTCTCATTTGATCTAAATCACCTCCGAATCTCACATACCAAGTCATATTTTATTGTAATTAAGAGCCATATTTCCATTCTAATTAGAAAGAAACGATTTTATTTCAGGTACTTTTTAGCAATATCTCAAGTTTCGCAGAAGGGGAAAACGGAGAAGATCCTCAAGTATTAATGTCTACTTACCAATGGTAAAATCAAAATTTCATTACTTTTGGTATATAAATGATTGAGACGTAGTGAGTAATTGATTAAAATCTATACAATCTAATTATAAGGGTAAATATAACATCTAATTAATGTGACATGGCAAATTAAATGTGACATGGTGAATTAATGTGACATATGAATACTCATAAATGACTAGTATGTATGCTGGTAGATGGCTATGTTCCATAAGTCAAGATATGGAGATAGTAAGCCAGGTGTATGATGTGTGTTGGAGAATATACATTAGACAGGCCCGCCCAAATGGACTTTACTAAGGATTCTTTTAGTGTCAGTAAAGTTCTTTTCAAGCTGTTGACTTTTTTTTTGGTCTTTAGACCCGAGTCTTTGACAATTCTGTACATGCGAAGTGTATACTTTGATATCATTCCTAGTCCACCGTAAAAGGGGATCATGGCTTATCATTGGGTGTGCATGGAGCTTCTGATGGAATGTGTTTAGAAAAGATAGGATTTACTCCTCCCTTATGAATGGAGTTTATTGTTTCTTGGCCTCTCGAAGAGTGTGACTTGTGTAAATGCGTGGTCGCGCTCAGATGGGATGATTGTCATCTATCTGCTCTTTTACAAGTCAACTCAGAGATTCGAGAAAAATGATTGGGATACATGAGGTTCACACTTTTCCTACCTCATTCTTAGTTGGAGACAATAGTAGCAAAAAGACTTATAATGGTTCTTATGAGGTCATGTACAAGTGGGAGACTGAAGGAGTTATTATAATACCTGCCCTGTTAGGGAACCGTTGACTGACCTATTGACCATGTGGGATCCTTAGTATGAGATGGAAGGGGGAGTTATTTTACGTTGTGACTGGATACTCGACCTAGTAAAGGTCACTCGACCGTGTATTGTTGGTACTCGACCGAGTGCAGTCTACTCGGTCGAGTATGTTGTATACTCGACCGAGTACGCGTCTGACAGCGTTTTATAATATCATGCAGATGTTTCGGCTTAAATCATTTCCGACTTTCATTTTATCATTTCTAAACCTAATTCTCTCTTCCCCTCAATCCTCCTATCTCTACTACCAAATCATGATTTAGCCACGAACCCTAATCCGGGGATGGATATTGCTTATGCACGGAGTTACCGAGTTGAGTCGTTTTCGCCGTCGGCATCTGACTGTTCTTCAAGGTGAGTTTCTGAATATTCGTTAATTGTTAGTCAATCTTAATAGCATAGTAATATGACATAATCGTTGTTGTAGGGATTCATGTGGATTTCTTGTTAAGCATGATGTGACTGATGCATTTCTATTGAATAGCGAAAAGGTAGGGTTTCCCTACTCAATTTCAGTTATTAATTTGTTTATTGACTGTGATTGTAATGGCTTTTATTGTGGGTGTCTTATTATATGAATACGATATGTTGTGGTTATGTTGTGGCGGTGTAACAACGGTTTTGGTGTTGATTTTAGAGCCATTGTTGGGAGATGGACTTCACCCTCATGTTTGCCCTTTGTGGCTTCCTTCATAAGGGAGATGTGCACATTAATGATTTGGGTTGGCTCGTTGCGATGAGCGGGACTTGAGGTGACAAGGCTTCGGTCTATCACTGGCGGTATAGGTTACCTGTTGTGATGGGAACCGGGTCTTTGGTTGAGGTGTGGGTAATTTGGATTTAGTGTCGAGGAAGTGTGCATGGTACTGTTCATTTTATGCTTGTGAAGTTCTTAAGATGTATTTTACCTATTATTTTTACTGAGCTTGTGTGGTGTATTGTGGTGTTCTTTCTTGTTGTCTTTGCCTGCGGTGATCCATTTGATATTGTCGGCAAATGTTGAGTAGATGGACTTTTCAGGTGCTTGTGGTTGATTGCTGTCAGGATTTAACTGCTGGGACGGAGAGGTCGCGTGACATCGAGTCGGTAGTCAGACGATAGTAGTTTCACCAGCTGTATCTTACGTTGTATAGCCGAGTAGTTTATCGTTTGGTTTTCGCTGTACGTTGTAAAGGAATTTATTAAATGTTCTTTTATTGTCTATTTGATATTCTTAACTCGGACAACCGAGATGGTAACTCCCTTACTTTCTAGGGAAGGTCTTGTTATGGCTCCTTGGTAAGCGGGAGTGTTACAAAATGATGTCAGAGCGACGATTTTGGAACCTGAACCAATAAACCAAATGAATGTAGGGTGTCAAATTAAAATGAACCTGGTGTATGCTTGTTGGGAGCCCTCTTATGTCGGTTTTGGGTGAGAAGACGCCCTCATCTCAGAATCCCGGCCCCCAACATACTTAAGCTAGAAACTCCGTGTGGGATAAAGGTGTGGGATGATTGTGTGTGCTTATGTGTGTATGGCATGCAGTCTTGTTGCATTGAGTAATTGGGTGAGTACTTGCACGTATACGATATGGTTGGTAATTCATTCAAGTTTGAATCGTATAATGCATACGTGGTATGATAGTTTAGTGCGTAGATTTTAGTGAATACACGATATGTTGTGATCAAACGAGTTGGGTATGTGTATAGTTGCCGCGTTGCATAGTGGATGGTAGAAATAGGACCTAATTGTGACTAGTTCTGAATACATTTTAGACTCCGAACAATGCTTCTCGTGTTTGCAGGTATGACGACGTTAATACTAAAAAAATTCGGTACTCATTTTAGGTACTCGACCGAGTACATAGGGTACTCGGCCGAGTACGCCTGACTCGACCGAGCACGAGTACCCCGAAAGCAGTAGCTGATTTAATCTGCAACTTTTGGGTACTCGACCGAGTAGGCAAGGGTACTCGACCGAGTATGTCTGGTACTCGAACGAGTACTCCTATTTTGCCGGTTCATCGAGTTATTTCCGGAAAGCCTATAAACTCACTTCCCTCACAATTTTCGACGTCTACTTGTTTTATTTCACACAAACTCTCTTCAAAACCCTCACTTGACAAAATCTTGGTGGAATTTGTGTTGATTGCTCCTTCAAATCACTCTCTTATTCACTCTTGCAAAGCAGTCTTCATTCAAACTTCAAGGTAATTGTATTTCGACTCTCTTTGTTAAGTTGTGAGTAGAAAAGTATTGTTAAAACTGAAATTTTGGATTTGATACCTTATAATCATGATTTAAGTGTTTAAAATTAATAAAATTCGTCTTAGATCTTGTTATTGATGGTGGGAAAGATGATTTCAAGTCCCAAATTGTTGTATAGATATCCCGAAATTTCTAGGGTTTGGTTCTAAAAGTTTGATTTTTCCACTTAAGTTCATCTTAGGATGCTTATAGAAGTTCAATTGATACTAGTACTACACTACCTAGTGTCCCTTTTGTGTATTTTGATTGAAAATTCCGTCTTAAATTTCGTCATAAAAATAGGCAAAATATGAATTTTCACCTTTGATATAACGTGGATTCCGGAAATTCTTGTTAAACTTATATTCTTGCAACATGCTGATAGCAAGAGCACCCGTCAAGAAGAGGACTCACGCTAATGCTGTTGCCGAGCAGGGTCGGGCGAGTGATGAGCCGCTTGTTCCTTCGGTTGCTCAGTATCCTATGGTTATCTTTGCTGACTTTAACCAACGGGCTGCTTTTTTTGCTTTGTTGGAGCGTACCATGAGACCTACCTGTTGTGTGAACCCTAGTAGTTTGAGGGATTTTTGGATTGAGTCGGATATAAGCTGTATATTCGAAATTTTTGGTCTTGAGGGGTTGTACCACCTTCTTAAGAAGTCTTATCCGTTCCTGACCTTGGAGTTTATGATATCGTATAGGTATGATGCTTCTGGCAAAACTGTCCGTTTCCGCCTTATGAACACCGATTTTGACCTTGTGTGGTGTCTTGGATTGTTCTTTCTTGTTGTTTGTGCCTGCGGTGATCCATTTGATATTGTCGGCAAATGGTGAGCAGATGGACTTTTCAGGTGCTTGTGGTTGGTTGCTGTCAGGATGTAACTGATGGGACAGAGAGGTCGCGTGACATCGAGTCGGTAGTCAGATAATAGTAGTTTCACCAGTTGTATCTTACGTTGTATAGCCGAGTTGTTTATCTTTTGGTTTCCGTTGTACATTGTAAAAGAATTTATGAAATGTTCATTTATTGTCTATTTGATATTGTTACCTCGGGAAACCGATATGGCAACGCCCTTACTTTCTTGAGAAGGTCTTGTTTACAATTATGTCCACTGTCCTATACGAATTAACTCACTTGAGTCTATGTAATCGACATGCCTTGCTATAGGCCAATATCGATTTGACATGTAAAGGTAGTTTACATATCTGGTAGTCTTGAGTGGGCCTATTGGGTCACACACAAAATATACGGGATTAGTATAATTATAAGTCCGACTTATAATAATACTAATAGATCCCTAATATGGATTAGGCCCAGCTGCGCTGAAGATGGGGTTAGTAAGACTACTAATGTATCTCACTTATTATATTAGAAGGATTTGTGTGACAACCCTATTCATTCCATTCAGTTTAGTCTGACAACACAGTGAGAAAAACACAAGAGAGAAAAGGTTTTTTTTTTTCTCTAAGTTTTCTTCTTCCCTTTAGTACTAGCATACAAGGCGCAGATCAGTAACTATGTGGAGACTGGTAGAGGCATCACATCTGGGGTGCTTATTATTCATTGGGGTTTCGGATCTACATCTTACATACTTCCTCTTATTATTATTCCGCTGCGCTTGAAGGTATGTAACGATTCATCATATGTAACACCCCCTTCTTACCCGGCTAAGGTAATCGGGAGATGTTACCGTCTCGGTTTCCCGAGGCAGTGAAATAGAAATTACGAATAAGAAACACTTTATATAAATGACAAGTTTAGTGAATTATATACATGATAAATGAATAAAAAATGATCTATACATATTCAATTCATCTATCAACTACGTCGTCTATCACCTAACTGAGCAACTCGACTCCAAGGTCCAGAACTCGTCCCGTCTTCCGTGTGACACCAAACCAAACCTGTAGATAACTGCTCCCCATGTGATCGGAAATATCATATGGATCGACATAGGTCACCCTAGAAATAGCTGTCAATTTACACACAGCCACACAGGGTCAGTTTTAATAATACAATTAAACACGAAAGACAATAGACATGAATATGAAATGCAATTATGAATGCACAATGACAAGTCTCTAAACGTCGCACCTTTGCAACCAACACACAGGTACCAGGAACGCATCCACGACACCCACAACCCGGTGACGGCACTGCAGCACCGCCCACCAAAACAGCCGGACTGCAGTCTGTAAAAAGGTACTCGGGACACACCCGTGGTACCAAGCCCGGGCGTTAACCGGACTCCTTTCAGACGACGTGTCTCAACTACACGTTTTCGTCCATAACTAAAGCCTTTAATGCACATTCCTCTTGGAGTGGGAAGCTCCAAGAGGCGATCTGAGCGTAAGAGGTCCTCCCAACCGCCTTACGTCTCCTCAACAACAACGTACCACCACCACAACTCCTCCAACATCCTCCACAATCACATATAACACAATATGCAATACAATATACCAACACATATATTAACATGTCAATAATCATCAAACATGCTTCTTTCTCATATGAAATGGATATCAATTAAGACAATTACTCATGTGAACAAACAATCAAGAGATACTTCAAGATATACTCCCCAATTAACATGCTATAATGCAATCCCCTCCATTACCACCATCTACTAAGACACAATCATCCAATTACATGTTATAATGGAAATCCAATGTTATCAGCATGAAACCAACATTACCACTAATTATCATGCAACCATGAAATATTGACACTAATATAATACTAACAACATTTACCCACAACAATCATGTCATAATGCAATAACAACACAATAATGACATATGCAACCATTCATATTTATTGAAACCATGTAGGAAAATCCTACCTTTTAGCAATCCTCCAATTAGCACAAGCAAACACACCAATCCTCCTCTAAGAAGCCACATCCTATAATTAATTAAGTAATACTTATCACAACCATATCCTATAATAATAACAATACTAATTAATCCTTAGGTAACCCCCTTAATTAACCTAAACCCTAATTAAATTCCCATAAGATAACTCTCCCAAAAAATAGGGTTTACTAACAAAATAAGTAAAGGAAAAGGATAAATATTAACTTACAAATGTAAACAAATGAAAAAGGATTAAACTTAAGTATAAATCTTCAAAGGTGAGGTGAGAACTTGAGGTCTAAGGTCATGGAGAATTTTGAGGGATTTTTGAAGATGTGAGGATAAGGTTTAGTGGGGAAATGAAGGAAAAATCTGTAAAAGAGAAGAGTTAAAAGAGTTAAGTTCCACCCATGTTTACACGCGGAAAACAAGGACAGCGACAGGTCACTCGGTCGAGTGCTCGATGCACTCGGTTGATTAGAGCTCAGTCGGTCGAGTACTCGGTGCATTGGGTCGAGTGGAGCTCACTCGGTCGAGTGCACCGGCCACTCGATCAAGTGATTCAACATCAGAAGTTATTCCCAAAATACACAGGCGTCACTTGGTCCCTCACTTGGCCTTCCGAGCTCAACTCGGTCGAGTACTCGGTGTACTAGGCCGAGTGTAGCCTTAGAAATTATGGGTATTACATCTTATTTACTATGTTAATTTGTTTAATACTTGCAATTAATCATAGCTCATGGGGTATGCGAAACCCTACAAGATGTGACATGGCAAATTAAAATTAACCCAAACATCTCTAAGCATTTTTAGATTATTCCATTTAAACAAGAAACCATTCATATACACATTTGTGTATTAATTCTTGAATACATTAATTTGCATTGTTAAGTGCACATAAATTTCACTAAATGAATATAATTAAAGAGTTTATTTGTTAATCGCTCATAACATTTGGGTTTCTAATCCCACCAATATATCTTTATATA
>VHZZ01002160.1:17666-28589 GCA_009801015.1 Silene noctiflora
AATAATTTGGGTTCCATCCTATAGCTGTGACCTCGAGGGATCAACTGATCACCACCGTCAAACGACAGTGACGTCAAACTCTAGTCAGCCAATCGTTATCGATAAATTTTGATCAGTTGACTATATAATGTATCATCCTTTATGTATTCTTATTATGAGATTTAAATATGCGATCGCAGTACTGTTGATGACTCATACTCCAACACAATCCTTGTAAAATATAGCTGTTACTTTGTTGTGTTCCTAAGGTGAATCATCGCCCTAGGATATAGGGTTTTAGACAAATTGTAATTCACAAGGATGCCTATATAAGGACCCTTTCATCCACTGTACTCATGAGCTTATTTTGAATTAAAAAAACAAACCCTTTGAGACTTCTCTCAAAATCTTTAACTTGTACATTGACTGTAGTTGAAACCAGGCCTGATAATTAACCTGTGTTAAGCTGTGGTTAATTGATCAAAGTCTGTCAAGTGAAGGTAAGTAATCCTATGCATTGACTGTGGATTATTTGCCTTTGCTGTTTGATTTAGATTGAGTTTACCCGTGCTTGACTGTGGTAAATTTAGTTTAAATTTTTTAAATTGTTGCTAAAATGTCGTGTGAGAATTATGTGGAAATTTCAGTCAATAATTATATCCCAAGTTTGCATTTTTTCTCAGAGAAACCCAATTCCTTCAATTTCCAGATAAACCCTGTGTTTTATCCTGTAGGATCCCCCAATGACATATCATTCCCAGGGCCGTTTCTGAGGGTAGTCTGGAGGGGCGGTGACCTAAGGCACAAGCTAGAAAAAGGCCCATTCTTCTAAATTTTAAAATAATAATGGTAGGACAAGAAAAAGAATCTAATTAAGCAAAAACAAAGGAATGGTTTTCCAATTTCTCACCCTGACTCTTTCTCTCCCCTCTTTTTTCTTTCCAAGACCCAAATTCCCGACCTTTTTCTTCTTTAATTAGAAATTAAAATCACATCTTTTCATTCCCAAGCAACGGAATCTTAATTTCAACGGTTAAGCGTTAAGGTATATTAGTATATAACCATTAATTTTCCCTCAATCATAACTCATAACCTTAAAGTTTTAGTTATGATGGTTTTCTAATATGTTCTTAGAGCCTCGTGTGCTTGATAAAAGTTTTAACGCCTCAAGAGTTAATTCTTTTCCAATAACACCACCACCACCCTTACTCCACGTTCTGCAACCTCAAGAATTGCAACAAAATTTTAGGCCATTAACCTCTGTGCCAAACTAACACTAAATTTGCATCATATCACTACTAAAATTGACAACTAACCCTTTAGTCATCTGTAAAATTCGGCCACAACCCCTTAGGAAAATCTTATTTTTGGGCGAAAACAAAATGACCCACCTCAAACCCGGCATGGCTCCGCCCAAAACCCACATACAATACCTCTTCTTCTGCACTACAGAATTGCATTAAACCCACTCTAAATTATGGACACTATGCTTTGGTCAATAAATTGGTCGCTACCAAATTCGGCCACTATTAAAAAAAATTCCCTTTTCTACCACCTCTTAATCTTCACTATAAATCTACCATGTGTTACGTATTATTAATATAATTGATATTGTAATACCCCTAATTCACTAGTTGTGCACTCGGTCGAGTACAGTAGAGTACTCGACGGAGTGGCACTCACGCGACCGAGTAGAGTGAGCGAGTGTCTTCTGGGTTTTAACCCATGTTCTGTTTAGGTGACTCTCGATCGAGTGGACCATTTTCCAGAATCTAGAAATTTTCTGGAAAAAGAGGCACTCGACCGAGTGGAGATGGGCACTCAACCGAGTGCAATAGCACTCGAGCGAGTGGACTCGGCATTCAACCGAGTGCATTTTTACGGGCAGCCAATTTTCGCGTCAATATGTGTTTTTATCCATTCTTATAGAATGGGGCCTAAAGAGTTCGTGGAGCTAAATAAACAGTTGGAGAAGCTATTGGATAAGGGTTATGTGAGACCAAGTGTTTCACCATGGGGTGCACCTGTGTTGTTTGTTAAAAATAAGGATGGGAGTACAAGGAGATGCATTGATTACAGGGTGTTGAATAATGTGGCAATTAAGAATAAGTACCATTTGCCTCGAGTCGATGATTTATTTGACCAGCTGAGTGGAGCAGGAGTCTTTTCTAAAACTAATTTAAGATCAGGGTACCATCAGTTGAGGATTAAGGAAGAGGATATTCCTAATACTGCCTATAGGACGAGATATGGACACTACGAGTTTGTGGTGATGCCTTTTGGGTTGACTAATGCACCTGCAGTATTTATGGATATGATAAATATAGTGTTTAGTCCTTACCTTGATCAGTTCGTTGTTGTCTTTATTGATGACATCTTAGTGTATTCAAAGAATAGGGATGAGCATGAAAAACATTTAAGAATTGTGTTGTAGACCTTGAGGGAGAATAATTTGTATGCGAAGTTGAGTAGGTGCGAATTTTGGCTGGAAAAAGTAGCATTTTTGGGTCATGTAGTGTCTAAGGAGAGGGTGTCTGTCGATGCAAGCAAAATGGAAACAATGTCTAAATGGGGGAGGCCGAAAAATGTAGCTGATATATGGAGCTTTCTGGGTGTGGTTGGCAACTACAGGAGATTTGTGAAATATTTGTCTAAGATAGCTAATCCTTTGACCTCTTTAATAAGGAGGGAGAACAGGTTTAAGTGGGATAAGAGTTGTGAGATAGTTTTCCTGACCTTAAAGGAGCGCTTGACCACAACACCTGTCCAAGCATTACCTGAAGCGGGTGAAAATATTGAAGTGTATATCGATGCTTCGAAGAATGAGTTAGGATGTGTGCTAATGCAGATGCGAAAGGTGATAGCTTATGCTTTGAGGCAACTGAAACCGTATGGAGAAAATTACCCTATTCATGATCTGGAGCTAGGAGTTGTTGTTTTGTCTTTAAAGCTATGGCGACAATATTTGTATGGAGTTACTGTAATACATCATATTTCTGGTCCTGGGTTACTCGGCCGAGTATGGGGTACTTGACCAAGTATGTGGTATGGTGGTTTTTGTCAGACTTCTCTTTTGTGGGTACTCGATCGAGTTGAGCGTACTCGGTCGAGTGTCGTGTACTCAACCGAGTGTCCTCTCCGTTGCATTATTTTCCTCGGTTTGATTAAAGTAACACGGGAAGCATATAAGCAGGTTTTTATTTAACTTAAATTATTTTATTCACCGTTTAAAAACACTTTTCACAAAAAGGAGACAACAACATCAGTGCTTCCTTGTTACCTTCATCATTCCAAGGCTAGGGTTCTTTTTTTTTTTTGAGACTTTTCACATGTTAGCATTCATTAATCAAGGGGTAAGTCATCTATCTTAGTTATTTGCTATTTTGTTACGATTAGTCAAACCCTAATTTGGTTATTTGGGAGTTTAGGGTGAATCGCAAGTTTGTAAGTCATCATATTGATTGATTGATATCAAATTAGGTGAGGAGTTCGTAGAGGAGGATTTCTAGATTACTTTGTTGTGCCTTGTGCTTGGATTGCTGTTCAGGTAGGGTTTCCTTACTCAGTGTACTGTATAATTGGTATAAGGTGTACTGTGATGATTTAATGTGGTTATTTTTATGATTAAGATTATTGTATTGGTTTTTGGATGTTGTTGTGGAGCCATTTTCGGGAGATGGTTCCAAGCCCATGTTCGCCTCTTGTGGCTACCGTCATAAGAGGATGTGCACATTAATGATCTGGGTTCGGTCTTTGCGATGAGCGGGGATTTTGGAGGTACGGGTTTGGTCCCCACTGGCGGTGTGGATTATCTGTTGCGATGGGTAATCTGGCAGGGCTACACACCTTTATGTGTAGTCGGTTACTGGTTACTATGGAGTTTGGAGGATGGCTGTGACAGTTTGATTGGATTTAGTATGGATTATATTATTATGATTATTATATTGGTTATGCAGTTGACTGACCCCGTTTTATGTTTTAAAAACTGCGGTGATCCATTCGGGGATGGTAAGTAGTTAGCATAGTAGGTAATCACTGTTGATGTAGCTCGCGGGACATGGACGGTGCTGAGTCGTCACTGTTTTGTAGATTAGCTTCCGCTGAGTATTAGATATTACACGTTATTTTAAGACTTGTAATCCTTTGCTTTAAAGTTATTTTACTAAATTTGTTTCATTATGGTTAACGTGATGTGTACTACCTCGGGAAACCGAGATGGTAGCACCTTTATAAATTGGGGTAGTCCTTGTTAAGGTACCTTGGTGTATGGGGGTGTTACAAAGTGTTATCAGAGCGATGATTTTGGAACCTAAAACAAATGAACAAAATGAACATAGTGTGTCTAAATAAAATGAACCCGGGTAGGAGTTGTTTAGAGCTACCGCAAAGGCTTGGGAGACGTCTGAAGGCCGCAAATTTACCTTTAAAACTTTAAACCGGTCACTATGGGGGTGTCGAGGATCGTTTCTTGTTTATATACCATATGTGCATGTTGGATGTAAGTAAGATGTGAATTGGATGAAAGTTGTTTGGGAGTATATGATCAGTATGATTGAATGTATGGGAAATGATGTGGTATTGTTTGGTGTTGTATGTAGTAATATGTGATTAAGAGAATGTTTCTATGTATATGTTATGTTTAAGCATGAGGGTAGTTCATTTTTTGCATGACTCGACCGAGTGGGGTAGGGACTCGACCGAGTATGGGTTACTCGACCGAGCCCCTGACACTCGAATGAGTGGGTAATCTGTGTTTTTGGACAGAGTTTCTGGAAATTTTTCACTCGACTGAGTGTGTAGACACTAGATCGAGTAGTGTGTACTCAACTGAGTACATAATGTTCTCGACAGAATACGTTTTCATGTAGTTTCTGGTCATCTTCTGGAGTGATTGCACTCAATCGAGTACGTATGGGACTCGACCGAGTGTCTCTGGATGCTCGACCGAGTGTCTCTGAATACTCGACCGACTATCGCTGGATACTCGACTGAGTACCCTCTTTGGGCGGTTTTTGTTTGCTTTGGGCCGTAGGCTATGTATTTACGATTGTTCACGTTTTATAGGTCAAAGAATGCCGCCAAAGAGATCTGCTGCGTACATGAGGGTCGTCGAGATGAGTGTTGAGGAGATTGCTCATATGATCGAGCATCAGAAGGCGCTTACTGAGGCTCTTAAGAATGTGGGGAAGACGAAAGAGGTGGTTATTGATGCAACTAAGATGAGCACCACCATCTCGCGCTTCAACCCTACTACTAATAAGGGCATACGTGCGCCAAATGTGCTCAATAACTGGCATCGGGAGATGGAGACTATTCTGGAAGGTGGTCAATTGTCCGGAGGAGATGAAGGTGGAACAAAATGCGTTCTACCAGAGGGATGAGGCTGGGGTGTGGTGGAATCATGAGAGGAAGAGTGCTCGCGAGGTCTATAAGAATTTGGGGGAGCCTGCTATCCCTTGGGCTGAGTTCAAGAAGGCTATGAGACATTAGTTTATTCCAGAGCATATTCAGAACAAATTGAGGACGGAGTTTGATTCTTTCCGTATGAGTGAGAGCATGACTGTGGAGGAGTACTACCGCAGGTTCAGTGAGTTATCACACTATGTAGATGACATGGAGTTAAGCCAACTAAGTCTGACTCTTTGATTCGAGAACGAGTTGTTGGTGAAGATCTTGGAAAGGCTACCTGCTGGGGGTCTCACAAATTTAAAGAAGTTTATGAAAGAGCTGACAATGCAGAGAGGTTGGTCGACATGGCTAAAGAGGCCAAAGAGAAGGGGAATAAGAAGAGGAAGGCGGAAAGCGAGGCCACTGAACAATCAGGTTTCAAGCATCGGAAATACAACCAAGGGAGGGCTTTCTTGGGTGGATCCGGTTTCAGTGTAGGATTGTCTTATGGGGGCCGTGGTGGTCGAAGCAGTAGTGGCAAATCCGGGTTGCAGTGTTACAACTGTGGCGGTTGTGGCCACAAGAGAAAATGAGTGCACTAGTTTTGGTGGGAGTGGCTTCCAGGGGCAGCTGAGAGGAGGTTACTCATAGGCTCCAAGACAGTGTATGGCTATAAATCGACCAGCTGGGTCATGGAATAGTCAGGGTGGCCAAAGCAATATCAATGGCAACCTCAACCGCAATAATGGGGGGACTTATCACCGTCAGAATGCTAATGCAAATTAGAATTCAACTCCTAAGTCTACTGCATCGGCAAGCACGGTGCAAGGTGGAGGTCGGACGAACAACGACAAGTTATTCATGATGGATAAAGAGGCGACTAAGGACGATGCTCAAGTGGTTACTGGTACCTTTCTTTTCAATAGTACTCCTACTTTCGTTTTGTTTGATTCGGGAGCTACGCACTCTTTTATATCTAAGGGTAATGCTAGGTCTATGGGTCTGGGGGAGTATGAGTCTGTAAAGGATGAATTTTTTATACCATCAGGAGAGTCTGAATCATGTGGGAGGTTGTTTAGATGGGTGTCTATGGTTGTTGAGCAAGTCAACTTCCCAATTGATTTATTTGAGTTTCCTATGGATGGTTTTGAAGTCATAGTCGGGATGGATTGGTTAGGGAAGTATAGTGCTACCATAGATTGTCATCAAAAGAAGGTGACTTTAAAGAGACCTCAGGGAGTTAGGGTGTCTTACCGTGGGTTTGTGGTCAAAACCAAATTCAAGATTATTGCAGCTGTGACTTTGAAGTCGTACCTGAGGAAGGGGTATCCTATGATCCTTTGCCATGTAAAGGATAATCGGATAGAGGAGCCATCAACATCAGAGATACCAGTGATGGGTAATTTCAAGGATGTATTTCTAGATAAGATACCATGGTTACCTCCACAGAGGGATATTGATTTCAGTGTTGAGTTGAAGCCGAGGACAAGACTTATATCTAAGGCCCCGAACCGTATAGGTCATGAAAAAGTAAATTGAAAACTGGAATTGAAGAAAAAGAAACAAAATAAAGAAGGAGGATGAAATAGCCAATATTCGAGGAGGAAGAAGGAGAGCAACAACGACTAAGCAGCCTATGGAATAAGCGCAGAAGATGTTGCGATTTATCCAGAAGGCACTACAGCTGTTACGTTCCTTCTCGACGATCTTTCTCTACTGGATTGTCAAAAACGATTTAAAAACTATGATTTGGAAATGGTTTTGAGCATATTCATGGCATAAATCCTTACATAAATTGTAAACACAGGAAATAAAAGTACAAATTGGGATTTACACCCTCATACTTACATGTTTATGAAGCGAGATTAACTAAATTGTCATTTTAGTGGTTGCTCGACTCGATGTAGATTCGAAAGATGCCCTTGAAAAAGGATTTAGAAAACGAATTTGATTAAATTGAGTGTAGTTGGTCAAATTGGTTGGTCTTAAGGAACGAGACTGGTACCTAGAATGATTTAGGCTTACGTGGTTGAGTAGATCAAGCACGTAGACGTCAAAAGCAATAGCATGGTCTTAGAATGCAAAGAGAGAAGAGAAGGGGCTGACACTCACGTGAAGAATATGTGAGTCGGAGGCCTCTATTTATAATAATCACGGGGTATAAATTTAGGAAAAAGATAAGACTTGGAAAGAATCCATAAATATTCTAGAAAGTGACGAAAATCAGCCAAGGAAGATGCGCAGCACGTACTGCGACCTTTCTACTAGGCGCAGTACCCTTTATGTTCTCTCCTGAGGCTTTCCCTCCTCAACAAGAAATATTTCCACGGTTTAAATTAGGAATTAGGGAAGATGTAGGCTTCCTTATTCCGCAAGGCGAGATATTTTTGAGATTCTAAAGTAATAAAATAATATTTAGGAAAACTCCAGAATATTCAAACTTAATTTTAAGCCGGTTTTTGAAAATGAAGACGGTTATTGACCCGGACTCCAAATGTACTCTAATTACTGCCAAAACAACCTTATCGACACGTAGATGACGACCAAGGGGTTTACGCGAATATTTGAGATACCATTTGTCGATGAATTTACGAAATGTTGTAAAATCGCTTTGTATGCTAAACATGCGGCCTAATCATCACTGGGTGTTTGGCGGGAGGTGCAGAAATGAGGTATCTATAGAGCCCCCGCTTTGAATGAGGCTTGGATAAGGAAAAATTCAAAGTATAGCCCTCAGTTCAATCAAAGATTACAACCAGAAGACTATAGCGAAGCGAGGCGGCTCAAGGGGATTGAGCCAAGGACCTGTCGTTGGAAACATTTTAGAGTATGTCGACATCCGGGGAGTGTCGTTTAAAGTCCATTAGACTACAGGAGGAAGCTCGCCAGCCATAAGAATAAATCATACCTCAGACCTCTTAAAGGCGAATTGGAACTCCGTGGGGAAATGATAACGTTTAGGGCAGCAGGACATTGGTAGAAACTGTTGGGGAAACTTTAAGGTAGAACGTCAGTAGAAACTGCTGGAGAAATTATAAGAATAACTGAACATCGGTAGAAACTGCTGGAGAAAATATAAGGATAGCTAAACGTCGATAGAAATTGCTGGAGAAATATAAGAATAGAAGAACGTGAAGAAAATAACCCACCAACACCATCCATTCAACCCGCTTTTGGACCTTAATCTAATTTGAGGTCCAACTCAAAATCCGTCTAAGAAGTCATGACATCCAATGGTCAAACTGTCATGTAGAATAATGAGTTTAGAGCATTTTT
Source organism: Silene noctiflora (assembly GCA_009801015.1). Lineage (NCBI taxonomy): Eukaryota > Viridiplantae > Streptophyta > Magnoliopsida > Caryophyllales > Caryophyllaceae > Silene > Silene noctiflora. The sequence continues at coordinate 26,310 of VHZZ01002160.1, forward strand.
GTCTAAGATAACTTGTCTTGGAAAGGCACCTATCAAGAAATATGAAGCAAACTCCAGCCGAGGTCAAGGGGTGCACGGTTTTAAGTGCATTGTGCATAGGTCGCTTTCAAGTCACTTTCAACCTTTCTAATTGTCCAAGCAAGCCTCTAAAGTCCTTTTTACTGCTTTATGGCTCTTATTCTACTCTTGGCCGGTCCCTTTGAGATCTTCAAGGACCTACATTAGCATTAAATAAGAGCACAACAATGATTGTCTCATTAGTTTACTTTTTCTTTGCTTTATGCTTTTATTTCAGTTTGTGTTAGGCCTTAGGGCCTTTTTTTGTACTGATTTTTAAGGCCATTTGTGGCCCTTAGATGTGTCTTAAAGTGTAGGGTGGAGATTGCATTGCTTGAAGAGGCTCATTTGCTTAGTGCTTGGAGTTGGCTGAACCCTTTGCTTAGTGCTTGGGCTAACTCTTAGGCTTAATCTATTGCTTAGTGTTCGGATTAAGTCATATCTTTCACACATTTCCAAACACATTGTCGAGTTCAAAACAACCCCTATTTCGACATTTAACAATTATTTTCTTCAAGTAATAGTTTTAGTCCAGAACGTCGGTAGAAACTGCTGCACAAAAGATAAGGGAGGACTTTCTGAGAACTGCCATGGAGAGGATTAGCTTGCGACGGTCTCAAGCGAACTCCGTTAATCGGGAAGTACACGGGCTGTATGTGGCGACGTACTCTTGTTGGGGAATAGATATGTGTAACCTGCTGGGGATAGAATAAACTTGACTAGAAAATATAATCGGAGAAAAATATCCCAAAATACGCGAGAAAATACTCCGAATGTAACAAACGCGGGGTTGGGCCCACGAATAACAAACTTATAACGACTTGAAAACAAGAGCTGCTCTGAAACATGCTGGGGAATAGGCGCAGCATGTACTGCGATCTGAGGAAAGGGCGCAGCAAGTGTTGCGTTTTCTCTTGAGTTGTCCAGGTCTGATAAAACAGGAACTTAGCGCGACACACTGTTTCATTCAAACACATACATTTCTTCTTCTTCAAATACAAATCATCATCACAAGTCGATCAAAACTTACCCTAAATCATGACTAATCCAGGTATGCATTCCGTCCTTAGCTTTGATTGAATTTGTAACTTGGAAATTTGGGTAGAAATTAGGGTTTTAATTCCCAAAATTCTCGAAAATTTGGGGCTTTTGTCCCAAATGGATTTGCTTCGCAAAATTGACATTATAAATGTGTAGTAGACCATGCTAGGATTATTACCATGTGTTCATATCAAATTTTCGTCAAGTATAGACGGAATAGGACCAAAATGAGAAGGTCTTAGGCTAAACCCTCTTAAGGAGATCGAAAATGACCTTAAACTAGTCGGAAATCGATGAAACTTGATGTTTTGGAACCCTTGGATTATGGTTTGACTTGCTGTCATTTCATAATTTCAATTTGTGACTGCTTTTCCGGGACACTTTTTTGACAAAGGGTAGGTTAAAGCAATGAAATGTTGTCCAAATTTCGACTCATCGTCGACGTTAGGCACGCATTAGACATGTAAGAACCTAGCTTGAAGACATTTATCGACTTTCTAGGTGGGATTGAAATAACTTGAAAATATCGCCTGAAACGACCCAGTAATTTTGACAAATTAGCTTGAAATGTTGCTTTTGTAGAGGATATGCCTTCTACGTTAGGACGAGACTTCATTGATGTGGAATTTGACCCCAACACGACTCTTGTGGTTCACACGGGTGCCTTAGAGGATATGGGTGAGGAGGAGGAAGAGGTGCCAAGTAGAGCAAACATGAGGAGAGGAGGTCGTCAGCTCGCTCGGGCGCCTGAGTGGGCTGATAAATGGGATGCCTGACATCTCATTACGGCTACAGAGAGTCACTTGTCGTACCTTAAGACGAGGAGCTTGGTAAATAAGCGCATTTTCAAATTTTTAGCTCGAAATTACTTCTTTTTCCTTTCTTATTCTTCTCTACTTCGATTTATTTTGAAATAATTTGGTTAATATGAGGTTGCTCTCTAGGTACACGCTCATGATGGACGCTTTCGAGAAGTTTTTGGAAGAGGAGAAGTCTATCATCGACCGTGGGGCCTTCGAAGCCTTAGTGAGAGGTTGGTGCGAGATGAAGATGGGGAAAATTCTGGCCAATATGTGCCTGATTCGAGCCTTCATGGACCGTTTTTGGGACACAACCTCGACTTTTTGTTGGAGTAAGTGTCCTCAACAATGGTGCGATCACGACGATGATTTAAATATCATT
>VHZZ01002163.1:15891-58980 GCA_009801015.1 Silene noctiflora
ATATATTTACCTTGGAACTTTAGTTTTCAACCCTTTTTTAAAACCATCACAGTCCTCCTTTTTGCAATGTCAAAGGTTATCTTGACGGAGTTGAACCTTGGTTCTACATAACTTGCATGAGTCACAGTACCAACCAATGCTTGATTCTAAGTCATCAATGCTTGCAAGTGTCACATAATCACCAGCCTGTGTGTTTAAGTGTTGTAACAAATATATTTTATGATGTCAATAAATTCAAGCCAAATGTAAAATATATACCGTTTTGCAATTTTTGATTTCCTTGATGCTAAGTATATTGTCAGTGGAAAGAATGTCGGTATGCTCATCACTGATCTGAGTTATACGGGATGACACTGGGTCATTGCCATCATTCATCCTGTAGTAAGTAAATTAAGTTAATTGATAAACAAAACACAAAAAGGTGTCATGTTTTAAAGAACGTAGGCTTTTTTGTTACTCGAGCGATTTCTCTAATGAAAGGAAAAAAAATAAAAGATTTTTTTTAAAGAGAGCAGTGTTTTAACGTTTGAATGCTTTTCCCTTCAGAAATGAAGTTTGGACGAAATTGCTAAAATGTTTGAAAACACTAAGCTAAATAAATTAAAAGGATAAAAATTGAGTTAATAATATTTTACCTTCTCTTGAGAGCATCGACTTCGGGGATGTCTGGGTTTATGTAAATYTTAGCCGCATATCTTGATGTTTGAATGCGCACTTGACCTAAATTTAAAGTATCATAGAAATTAGTGTTCTCTAAGACACTGATTATTTTTATGGATAATAAAATTTTACTTAATTACCTGGGAAAATAATCCGCTGCGCACACTGTATGACCATAAATGTTGGTTCACTTGATGCAGTTTGAGTTTTCATGAACTCATCTATTTCAGTTATATATTTCCCCATAGTGAGTATGTTATTTGTTCCTTCCTACAATTATAATTAGGTTAGGCATCTTAGTTGTATGCATTATGTTTAGTAAATATAAAATAAATTAAAAAAATATATAAGCAAGGACTCAATATTCTCGAGTTTGATTGTCTTAAGCGGATAGCCCTCTACAATTTTCTTGAGTTCTCCAACTCCAACAAACTGACCAATGACATCTGAAATTGAAAATACATATAGTTATATTTCAGACACATATTTTTTAATTGTAATTGTTCTTTTAATTGTAATTGTTCTGAGTCATAGATATGTCGTATGGATGGGTAATAAAATGTACCTATGAAATGCCTATCTAGAGAGCCGTTGGCAATTATATTGCCAAATTCCTGGAATGAAAATCCATACATAGGGATTGGAGAGGTCGGTGATTGTAAAACAAAAGTACCAAATTCAAAGTAGATACGAAATGGTTGAGGGGTTGCAACTTCTGATCCGCTGTTTTGAGACACCTTAAATCCGGTTATTTTGTATGCAACACCTTCCATTATCCTTGAGTCGAATCGGTCCACTAACAGTTTCCGCACCGTTGCTTGAATGATATTGTTCTGGAAAATAATATAGAGATCAAAATCATCACCATTTGGAACATATCAATCTAGCAAAAATTACCTCAGTGTCTAGTAATAACATTTCAATACTTGCATGCTCGTTCGGGACAGAATAGCCAGGGCGGTACCATTTTCGGACACCTCTAGCAATTAAGGTTTGGTTTCTAACGTCTTCTTTCAGTTTAGTGATAGTGGACGTCAAGGGGYTGRTCTTTTGAGTCATGGATGTGGTGAGGGTGCTTTGGTGGGCCATTTTTCTGCTTCTGTATGATTGCTTGGTAGTGTGTATAATTGAATTGTGTGTTGGTATGTATTTATATGTTTTTTTATAGCAAAATATTTATCTTAGATCAAGATGATTAGGGATGTAAATATGTAAACAATTTAAATTTTAAAATACATAATCAAAGAAATAATATTGTGATTGTGATTTTCAAATATACTGTGATATATATCATGAGAGAAAGAATATTGTTATTCAGTAAATAGTACCTTATATTAGGAAAGAAAATACACTACAAAATTAGGAAAGAATATTGTATTTTCTCTTTCGATAGATGGTTGGGAAAATCGAGTAATATGGTAGTTCAAATCAAGGAATCTTTATTTTTGTTTTAATCATTATGATTATGATTATATTGTTATATTGTTATTCATTAAATAGTCTCTGATATTAGGAAAGAGTATTGAGAAAGAAGATTTTGAGTATTTCTGTCTTTATCTAGTATATTTTTTGATTTCATTTTTTTTTTCTTTTGGTATTTTGCAGACCCTTTTTTATTGGCGGAAGTAATCTTTGCTTAGGATATGAAATATCAAATCTTTTTAGGAATCTTTTGTGATTGTTATTTCTTTATATTGTAATCAGTAATCATTAATCATATCAGTAATAATAGTATAACAGTAAATTGTAATCATTAATCATTAATCATTAATCATGACAGTAAATCTTTTTTAATTTATAGATTACTCTCCATGAGGTTTCACGTCGTATGTAATGAAATAATAGCAATAAATTGTAATCAGTAATCATTGCCAATCGAAACCCACTCATATCTCATTCACTCTATTCGATTACCACCTTCAATCTGACTATGGGATGATATAATGCCAATCGAAACCCACTCATATCTCAAACTAGTAATTTTGGGCCGTCAAATAACAAGCCCAGAGTGATCCGGTCCAATTTCATCTCTTAGCAAATCCGAACCGGAAACTGCCGGTCATCACCTATCACTCATTCACTCTACTCAACATCAATCAATCAACATAGTAAAATACATAAACAAAACCTAGCCGAAAAACCCTAGAAATTCAAAATCAATTTGGGGAAAATCACCATGGGATTTGAGAAGGAAATCTTGAGGCCCGGTAATGGCCCTAAACCTACCCGCGGTCAATTGGTCACCGTTCATTGTACTGGTTTCGGTAAATTTCTCTCTTTCCCTAATTTTCCCCAATTTTTCAAAATTTAATTTCTGTTTAGTTTCTAATTTATTGATAGTTGCATTATTTTTTTTATTATTAGTAATATATTCTGTTTAAATGAGGTTTAATTTAACATGCAGCTTAATCGATGCTGTTGATTTGATTTGAGCTAATCATTAGAAATTGGAGTTAGGAAATCACAAATTGTGGTGAACGAATTGTTAGTTGTTTGATTGTCATACGGTATCTTGTAGTTCAAAATGTACAGTTAAACTGATTACTTTGTAATTCGGTGGATCGATCATTTGTTTACATTTGATCAAAGTTAAATAAGTGATTGGGACGGAGGGAGTATTTGCGAGGAATACGAACGAATTGTTAGTTGTTTGATTGTCATATGGCGTCTTGTAGTTCAGAATGTACAGTTAAACTGATTAATTTCGGTGGATCGATCATTTGTTTACCTTTGATCAAAGTTAAATAAGTGATTGGGACGGAGGGAGGATTTGAGAAGCAATACAATCTTAAGTGAGAGTTAGCTAACTAACTTGGGTATTTGAGGGATCATCTTATTGGTTTGGAATTGTGTTGTTATTGACATTTGTTGGTTAGTGATGCTCATGGGGTGTTGGATTGATGTAGGTAAAGATGGGGATCTTTCGAAGAAGTTCTGGAGGTATGATGATGATGATTTGAGTTCATTTCATTGATTTTGTTGAGTCGTGTTTTCATTTCCGATTGAGCCAACGATTCACTATTTGTTGGTTTGTATTAGGATGAAGTAGAGCAAGATGACTTGTTAAACTGTTGTGATATTTTTTAGGGTTATTTAATAGGAATACTATGAACTATGGGTGCCCTTCTCAAAATACTATGACCTATGGATTAACTATGAATACTACTAACTATTGTACTCCTTATCATTGAACAGAATTAGTCATTTTTTAACCGGTTGTTGTAGGTTGAACATTAAGAGGGGTCCACGGCTTTTTATAAGATCTTCATCTTCTTCCTTTGCAAGAACTCCTGCAACCTCACAACTCTCCTCCTATCTTAATTTCTCCAAATTTTTTTGTTTTAATTTCTCCTTTTTTTATTAATCTATCCTCCAAATTAGTTTCATTGATGAAGGAATCATTAATGACATTATTCTTTCCTTTGGCGCTGGTTCAAGTAGTATAAGCGATACTGAATCAAGTGTGGATGTTTCAAATCTGAGTAATATTGCATTCGGAGGATTAGAATTAGCTATTGACAAATTATCAGGAGGGGAAGAAACCACTTTTTGATGGATCAACTGCTTCTCTAATGGCTAGTCTTGCGGCTGCTAGAAATATTCCGTACACAATTCCAAGTGGACAAAAGATACAAACACTGTGTTTGAGAGCCACAACTGACAGTAATGTCATAACCATCCTCGCTGGTCCGCATTAAATAAGAATTTCAGTGCTTCGCTTGAGCCAGGATACAATACATTTCATCGATTGCTACCTGCATACATTCATGGCCCTCATAGTATACCTTGTTTCTTTCAGCAGCAGCCTTAAGCTCAGAGTGAACATAAGTTTTGAGGTCAGCCCGAGAACATAACTGAGTGAAGTTGCCTTGGTAACCGTTTTGATCCGCCCACTTCCGGGAGTAATCTTCATTAGGCACCACCACCGCAACCAGCATCGACTTAAAGCTGTCTCCGTACACCCATATCTAGAGGAGAAATAGGAGTTGCAGTACGATCCTGGGTATGTAATGAAGAAATGAAACAAATTTATGGCAGAAGATGACTTACATCTTCAACAATAGGACTGACAACATATATTTTCTCCAGGTACTCGAGTGGATTGATCTGGGAATATGAAGAGGGAGATGAATATTGATGATTGAATTGATTTTGGGTAAATAGAAGATAAAAGGGGGAAGTCGTTTAAGTCAATTAGGTTATTAACTGGGTTTAGAATAAAGGAAACCAATTCATCCGGTTGCCCTTCCCCTAATTCTGTTCACGGATAAGTGGTACAATAGTTAGTAGTATTCATAGTTAATTCATAGGTTAGAGTATTTTGAGAAGGACACCCATAGTTCATAGTATTCCTATTAAATAACCCTATTTTTTATGGGAAGCAACAATAATTTGATATAATAGTGGAAGCAACTTGCGATAATGGTCTGGGCGAGTCTTTTTCTGTTGTTGTCAAAGGAACAAGGCTACTTATGTTTGACCTTTACTAACCCAAGGAGCCTTCAGCACTGCGGTTATTTTGTAATCGTTTTGACTTAGTAGTCAATATTTTTTGGAGGCAATATATTTATTTGAGCTCTGCTGTTAGTATAATGGTTGGGCTCATAATTTCTCTCTTTTTTCTTATATTTCAGTACCAAGGATCCTGGGCAGGAGCCCTTTTCATTCAACATCGGCCTGGGCAAAGTTATAAAAGGTATTCTAAACTTTTATTAGAAATTTCCGCTTCACTTTTGTGATTCTTCTGAATGAATATTCTGAAGGTGCATATTATTGTCGACACTTCACTAGTAATCCTGTTCTTTTTAGGGTTTATATTATGCTTTTGTGCAAATTGCCGTGTTTTTTTTTTTGTCGGTCTTCTTGTTAACAACATTTAAGTAAACACTGGAAGTGGCGAAATTGGCAAATTACCCCCGTAAGTTTGATTGTTGTGCAATTGACCCCCTTATGTTTTAATTGGGACAAACTAGTCCCAAAAGCTTTCATTCGGTGCAATTGGCTTCTAGCCTTAATTTCAATGACAATAATTCTTATAAAAATCATGAAAAAACTTATTGGAAATTTCCGATTTGGAGAAATCATGAAAAAATTTATTGGGCTAATTTGCTCCCATAAAAACTTAAGGAGGTTAATTGCACATATAAGCAAACTTCTGGAGGTAATTCGCCACTTTCCTGCTTATTGTTTTGATATGCAGGGTTGGTGTAGTCATCACAATGATCAATTCCTCAAGAAGTTTTATGATTATCTGGCTCATGCATTCGTGTAATTATAGAAAGTACTCCGTAGAATTCAATTGAAATGGAGGCTATGCTTGCAAATTAATTGACTGAGTCTGCATATTTGTCATGTATTAATGCTTTTATCTTACATGTCATTACGTGATCAAATATTCGTCTATTGGAATTTTGATCTAAGATAGGTTACTGGTTTATTTTGTTGATTATTTGATTTAGTTGTGTTGCTGTAATCCTTGTTCATCTAATTGGTTAAATTTCTGTAATTGCTGGTTAATCTGATTATTTAATTATCTATGTATTTGATTCTGCAGGCTGGGATGAAGGTGTGTTGGGAATGCAGCTTGGTGAAGCTGCCCGACTAACTGTAAGCACTTACTTTTCCTCTGTTGCATTGTTTTCATTGGATGTAGTCTTACCGTGTACTACTAAAACCCAATATGCCTGTATTGGCAAAGCGCAAAGCTGTTAGATTGTGATTTACCCCTTATCCCTATACTGAATTCTTGAATTGACTCCTCCTTTGAACTTAGCTAGATATTTACATTTGGAGGTGGAGGTCTCCAATGATGTCTACCCAATTCACCTTGACCAACAATCCCAAATCAATGTGGAGTGTGCACCCATCTTTGAATCTGACATTACAAGCAGCTCAAATTGATACGAGATTCATTTTGTTTTTGCACAACAGCTTGACTAATAGCTGTGATTTTGGGTTACCACAGTCGCATGGTGCTTAAGTTACAAAAGTTCAACGTTTTAGGATCCTGTATATTCAGTTTGCTTGTTTTGAATTTTTTATAGTACGTGGTGACAGGTGACGGTCAGCTGATGCAATTTTTTTTTTTTTTTCTTTTTCCAATTTTTTTATGAATCAATGGAGCCATCTAGAAACAGCCATTGTGTTCTCAACGCTGGGTAAAGACTTTCAAATCCTGCCGCATAAGTTGATGTCCCACTTTAATAGTTGTGGTATTAGTTCGCGATAACGAAACATGAAAAAGATTACCATGGAGCAGCATAACCATGAGAATTAAAATGAGTTGCTCAACTAAATCTATGCTCAAAACTCATTATCCTTCATGAATATAACCCCAAACCAAGTACTTCTAGTATTGTGTTATCTTAGCTAGTGGGACTGAATGACCAATTGCTTAACTATATTGGTACTTTGCAGTGCACCCCAGACTATGCTTATGGCGCTGATGGATTTCCAGCATGGGGAATACAACCCAACTCAACATTGGTGTTTGAGATCGAGGTGTTGTCGGCTCGCTAATCAGTTGTGCAGATTGTTAAGACTTTGCTATTGAACTATGAATAAAGTGTAGAACTATGCCACCTTATCAAACTTCTCTTTGTGTTCGCGTTTATATGTATCGACATTGACACTCTTAATCCTTGACGGCTTTATGAAAGTTGCGTATTTGTTAGTGTTCAGACCTATTTCCATTGGACTTTGTAGTGTTATTTTTTTTGGTAGGAAGACATTGGGTCATTACAGTGTCGTATCAACGATTTCGGGTGATGGTCTCATCCCTTTTGAGTTTTGAGTACCTCTAAGACTTGATCCGGGTGGAGGTAGTTGGGCTTCCTGACAAAATGATGAGCATGATGTGCTACATCTTGTAATGGGCTCCCTGCGTATCTCCAAATTTATCTTCCACTCCTATAATCTTAGAAAATATTGAATTTTTTGGGGGAATTAACAAAGGAATTTTGATTAAGAAACACTTTTAAACTTGAAGAGATATAAGAAATAAAATTATACTTAAAATAACATATAGTTTCTATTTTAGAATACTCGAAAGATAAAAACACAAGTAAGAACATGATTGAGGTGGTTTTTTTTTTTTTTAGCAAAGAGAGTCACAAATGTGATTTTGATGCGGTGATTTGGATGCTGACGGGAGTTAAACCCATGTCCTGAGCATCACCTGTTGTTCTCGTTACTTGACCGATTAAGATAGTTGACATCTGTAAAACTGTAACATGATTGAGGTTGTAACGATACTCATTTTAGGTAAAAGAAAAAGGGAAAATCATCAAAAAAAAATATATATATACTTTATAAATGATCATCATAGCTAGTAAGATTATTTAGTGTGTGTGTGTAAAATAATGATGATAGTTGATTGTAGTACTCCACGAGGTGGTTGATGAAAAAATTCCCACCTCACGCATGTTAATAAAAATAAATAAATAAAACGCATGGATGTTGATTAGCCAAACTTTACGTAAATTTATAGTATTAATTATAGTGTGAACATTTGAAATTAGAGAATAATTAATCCCACAAATTGACTATAAAAAAAATGATTTTATTATCATCAACAATTCACCATCAAAGGAAGGGACCTCCTTAATTTATGGCTTTATTACAAAAATGTGGGACATGTTTATGTCACCAAAATGCTAGACCTTATAATGTGACAAATGAATTAGCCAAACTTAATGTCATGTTTGTTTCCTCCATTTACAACCAATATATGCCTAATTACTCTAACCATCTTCTTCTTAATTATTTACTCTTTTTTTTTTTCATCCTCCTTACTACTAAGAGAATAAAAATTATCTTAATTTTCTCTCCAAAAGGCATCTAGCTAAATAAGGTAACAAGTAAAACTTTATTTCATTAAATTATTATATTTTCAATAAATATATTCTTATAATTAAACTCTAATCATTTAATTAAATTCATAATTATGATTTTTCATTAAAAAAAATTAAAATTGGTTTAAAACTATAAACTATAAGTTGCTAATTTTTTGAATAATGCAATAATACATTATCGTAGATGTTGCTAAATTCTTGAATAACGCAATAATATATTACTGTAGATGTTGTTAAATTTTTTTAATAATGCAATAATATATTACTGTAGATAATAATTTGACACATATTTAGTATTTACTATTAGTTTCGTGACAAAAATATTCATTTAAAAAAAATCACACCTTAACTTAATTCTCTTTWATTAGTTTCWATTTCAAATTTTTTGTTTCATATCAAAATACAAAAGAGTGAAATATTAAATATTTATGGTGTGCAATGCACTAAAAAATAAAAACTCTATATACCGTGCAATGGCGCGGGATCTGTACTAGTTAAGTTTATGCACCGTCGTCGTTATTATTATATTCCGTTCTTACTCCTTTCTAATGAAGATTTATTTAAACTCTCGATTTTACATTAAATTATTTTATATATTTCAGCTAGCTTAGATCAATGAGTAAAGTTATTGAAAGTATAAATGTATTTTACATTAACGCTTTTTCTCTTTTAGAATCACAACAAATTTGCAGGAATTGCAACCCCTATCTTTTTACCAGGTGTACTGGTGTAGGGATGGCAATGGATCTACTAACTTATTGGATCACCGATCCATATCCAAAATACTGAAATCCATACCCGATCTATTACACCTTTTTCCAATCCATATCTGCTCCAAATACATAGCTGATCCACCACATAATCCAAAACCCGATCCAAAACTTGCTTTGGCTATATAAACAATTCATCTAATATAACAAATTTGAATATTAAAGCTTAATAAAGCCTAAATTTTCAAAAATATTTGAATGGATCAGGTTCGGGTATGAATGGATCGGGTTTGGATTTGGTTTGGGTTTTCCAATAGTGGGTTTGGAAATGGGTTTTTAAATAGTGGATCGATTATGGTTTTTCAAAGTTGGATTTGGATCGAACTTTTTGCTCCGGTTCGGTTCGGTTTCGGTTCGATTTGGGGCAATATTGCTATTCCTAAGTCCATGTCTATTGAGTAACCCGTTTGAATTTACCGAAATAAAGATAATTTCACCATTAAATTTTAAAAAAATAGTAAAATAATACAAGAAAATAATAAGAAGGCAACAGCTTTATTTGTATGATAATGATGTATTAATTCCACATAGGATGACTGGTTTCCACATGAACGGAGTCAAATGGTCGTGAAACCTTATCATGTTTAAGCACGAGCTACAGTTCAAGGAATGAAATGAGTATCTTTGCTATTTTTTTGACTTTTGAGTAAAACAATTTTTTATTTTTTATTTTATAAATAAAGATAGTGCCATAAAATTTGGAAATGTGATAATTGTTCCACTTTATTAAAGTAAGTAATTGAATGTGAGGAACAAGCATATATAAAAATAACATTTTTTTCTTACACATTTACCGCATCAATTCACCAATGTGGTTAATTTAGTGTAGGACATTCTCAAACACAAATTCATACTCTTAAGTTTTTGGCCTATAAGAATATTTTCACCTAATATTTGATAGTCTTGAGAAAAAAAAACTATTGATTTGGCATATGTGCTAAAAATCCGGGCATAAAATTACGACCATTATGATTTTTACGTTCACTTTACCTAAGAAAGTTGTTGCGAGTGATGATATCTTTGATCTCTTATCAAAGTGATTATAACTGTAATTTTCGACTCTTGGTAGAAAGAAATAAACTTAGAATTTGTCCTCTCATTAGGCGATAGCTCAACTAAATTACATTCAATATCCTAATTTTTATTCTCTATCATCCGTAAGGATACTCAATCAAGACACAACAAGAATATATTCATGTTGTTCTAAAAAAAAAGAATATATTCATGCGAAATACATCATATGATTCTCATGATCTAAATAAAACCAAATATAACCAAATCAAAATCACCACAATCCTTATTTGCTAAAATTTTTATCCAACTATGATATGTCAGATACAATTATCAATTATGCAGTGTAATTTGAAACTTTGTCACAAGAGGAACGATATAAATAAAATGAAACACACAAAAACTCTTTTTCATTGTGAGGAATACATAAAGCCAATACAATAAGTATATTAGAGAACACAAATTTTTGTTTCAAATGACCACTTTTTATCTAAAGTTTGAGATGGGTATATGTAAACAGTTAGTGTTACCGCTTACGGTAACTTGTTTTTCAATAATGGTCACATTTAGCTGTAAAATGATTACAAAATCTCATTTTATTATTTTAGACCAAAATCTCATCCCAAGCAAGACCAATTGATCGGAAAATAGGAATTCAATTCGAATCTAGAAGTTATTATCCCGATTAGATCGGGTCTCAACCCCTAGAAACACTATTCAGTTAGCACCACATACTTTATTGCATGCGCATGCTAATCAAAGTTACCCGAGCGGCTGACTTTTTTTTAACCAATTACCTTTATCACTAAAGTGTCAAGGCTAGGATTTAGTAATTAAAGACTAATACTTAACCCACAAGAATTAAACTTTCTCTATAAATCCATCATTCTCCCATTTCGCCAAATTTTGACTGTTGTACTATCACCTTCTCTCTCTATTTCCTAAATTTTCTCTTCAAATCTCCCCATTTTTTTTTACACCAACTCCATTCTTCCTAATCTTTAATTTCATCACTGTTTTACTGCAAAAATTCCCAACTTTTGGAAGAATTAGTGGGTATGTTCTCTAAAACTTGTAACTTATTACTAATCTGTTTTTACCTTGTTATTGCATATATGTTGTTATGAATACAAGCTGGGTAAATTGTTTGTTTAAAGTTGGAAAATTAAGTTAGTCTTGTTTAAGACGGTTTTACACAAAGATTGTGTAAAAGGGAACCAAATTACATGAAAATCATGCCCATTTTAGTGTAAAAGTAGTTATTAAAGAACTCGTTTTACAATATACTTGGGTAAGACCGCCTTCCACGAGTATCTGTGTTAATTTTAAGGGTAGTTTGGTATAATTGTCTTATTTTCAGTTACTGTGCCTGAATTAGTTAGATATTGCTTTTATCTTGTAATTAGTCATGTACTGATTTACAAATGTAGGAGAAATGGAGAGGTCCGTTGCCTCTCACAAAACAATTTTATACGGAATATTATTTTTAGATCGCCGCAAAATGAAGCGTAAACCATTATGAGGAAATGGATCATCGACTTCTTTTAGGAAATGGGGAGGATCGTAATTGCAATTATACATGTTGGGGAGGAAGGGTTTCAATACTAAATGGTTTAATTAGGTGGTACCTGGTAATCATCCAAAAAAAAAAAAAAAAAAAAAAAAAAAAAGCTAAAAAGTGTGTAATTTGGATGATCAAATTCATAGGTTTGTGGGTCGGTTTTACAATTTCGGGTTCATTAATAAGTTTATGTGATTTTTGATGTTAGATGATGTAATCTTGTTGTTCCATGGTTGAGAAATGGTGATCTTAATGCTGTTTTTGGTTGGGAATCTTGTTTTTATGCTCTTGGTAGTTTAAAGTGGTTAAAAGGTTGCGTATATTTGACTTCCGAATATGGTACCAGACAACCACTAGTGGCATCTTTAACCCGAATTTGTTGTTTTTGTTCTCTGTCTCGATTTTTGTTATACGTCGCTATAAGCGATTCTTTTCTGATGGTGAATTGTTCTATCCTTCTTCTTGCAGGAACATCACGAATTTGATGCCATTTTAAACCACAGACTAAAGATAGGGAAGAAACAGCATGTGTTGTTTTTGTTCTTCAATTGACGTGTTTCGTAATGTCATATCTTTGAACTTGTACTGTAGGGTTATTTTGTAAAACATCCGCATTTGCTATTGTCTGTTTAATCTCAAATCAAACATTTTTCAATCTTCTTAAACAATGGGTTCCAACTATGTCGCCACCGTTCCTTGGTTTTGGTACATCATCATCTAGGTTTCGCCAAAGCCATAGTAGTCTATACTCTATACTCTAGTAATCTAGCTTTCTTCATTCTCTAGTATTTCTCCATCCACTCTTTATTTCCCTTCATTCCAGTACTTTAGTTTACCTCAGTTTTATTAGAATACCGACAACTCTTTTTTAGTATAACTCAGTTTCTGTTTCTTATCCTTTCCTCTTCGTTTCTTATCCTTATTGCTTTGTTAGTATTCACCCTTCCTCGTGGCTTGAGTATTACTCACTTTCTGTTTCTTATACTTCCCTCTTCGATTCTTATCCTTATTGCTTTGTTAGTATTCACCCTTCCTCGTGGCTTGAGTATTGTCCAAGTTTTTAGATTATTATTTGAAAGAGATTATAGTAGTTATGGTGTGCCAAGGATCAAGTCAAACAAGATTTCGGGCATTGAAACATGAAAATGGGATGGCTGGAAAATCAACCATTATAGTTAGAGTTATAGCTTGCTTTCAACCTATGCCGGACTGCCAGGTATTTGCCAACTTCCTTTACATCTATTCGTAGAACCTTCAATTATAGCATGCAATTTTTATAAATCGTAATGGTGATTAAGAATAATTTGGTGACGCAATTCCTTTTTTTGTTTTTTGTTTTTGCAGGCTGAATATTTCCGTCATTTGCTTAAACCTGTAACGTAGATTGGTGTGTAGTTTGCATTGTTTTTGCTTTGTTGGATAGGATTTCTTTTTTTATTTCTACATTGTAATTTCTGGAGAAGACCTGGATAGATCTTATTGAAGTTATCTATAATATTGGTAAGTTGTCTCAAACTCGTTCTCTTCATGAATTACAAGAGCAGGAATTGTTTGTCACATCCTAAGGTTTTTTCTTTTCTGACATCAGGTGACTGTGTCAGTTATGTTCGAGACGAGCGGCTCTTGGCCGAGTCAGCTGCACTCCTCTTTGGAGATGATTGCTCCTGTTAATATCAGGCAACACGAGATATTGCCTTCGTCTGTAAGCCCGTGCAGGGTAAATCACAATTCGGGTTTCAATGAATTTGGAACCCCCGGATGGCCGGAGAAAGGCCTTGCCATCAACGGCATTGGCTCGATTGGTAATTCTATGCTTTATTCTCCGCCCGAACTTTGTACCCCCCATTACTCTCCCCCGGAACAGATTTCTCTGGTTCCACGAGTTGGTGAGAAGCCGTGGACATACAAACTGCCTTGTCCCGAGGAGAGAAAGTTTCTTATCTTTGACCAATCCGGCAATGAAACAAGGCTAATGTTCAGTTCTTTATTCCCTGGACTGCAAAGTATGCCAGCTAAGCACACTACGTGTCCTTTTTTGATTCCGGAAATGGCATTTTCTAAGCAATTTGATGCCAACAAACTCCTTCCTGAAAGACAAACGAGAAAAGCTGAACAATTCTGTACTATGAAACCCGTTATTTATGAGGAATTCGGAGAGAATGAGATTTTGGATGAAGAATGCCGCGAAGACACAGAAGAAATAAATGCATTGCTTTACTCTGATGACGATGATGCTAGTCATGATGAGGATGATTATGATGATGAGGATGACGATGAGGTGAGTAGTGGTCACTCTCCATTGATCGAGGATGGAGCTTGCAACAAGCAAGAGAAACGACAAGAATCGGATTTTGAAGATGATGTGGCCATTTCAAGCATTTCTTTGAAAAAACGCAAAACCCTCGACGGTGAGCGTGAACAGCAAAATTTAGCACCTGAGAAGATCCTTTCTGGGGATTTTACCAGTGATTTATGCGAGGGGACGGGTCCTTCCATTGGAAGCAAAAGACCAAGAAAGACTAAAATTCACGAGACATTAAAAGTTCTTGAGAGCATACTTCCTGAACTGAAGAACAAGGATCCAGTAACGATTCTGGATGAAGCAATCTGTTACCTGAAATGCTTGAAATACAGTGCACAGTCCATGTCCATGGAAGATAGTGATAGCTCTGGTTGCTATTAACCGTTAAACTGAAGTCCGTTCTATTTCAACCCTACTCACCTAAACACTTTGCATTTATCCCACAAGATCCCAGTAAAATTACTCTCTTACGTTCTTAGGTCTCAGCTTTATTTGGATGGGTGGCCTTTACAAGTTTCTCTGATCACCCTATTCCCATCCAACAAAAAAAAAGAAAAAAAATCGTTCATTTTTTTCGTGATTTCCCATTTTCATTCTAGTTGAACCGCTGAAGTTTGTACATAATCGTCTAATAACAACTTTCCAAGGTTTTTCAAAGCGGTGATTGTTCCGCTTCCACGATGGCCGTGATTAGCTGACTGGCAATCATGACAGTGCCTTTTGGAGAAGCTGAAAAGTCACAGATTGGAACGCATGGGAAGGACTAGTAGTGCTTGAAGAAGGTGCTGGACCATGAGAAAGGGGTCCCAAATGTTCCTGGAATTTTCAAGGGTTGAGAATGAGACTCTCATAGTCTCATATGACTTAACTGCATGCGCATTTGGTATATTAAGGTCCCACTTTTTCACTCTTTTTTCTTTCTAGTCTTAAGCTTTTCGGTTTTTCTTTACGAGGGGCCCTGGTGTCACGGTCCGGTACCTGGCTTATCTGATGAGCCTTAGTTATCAAGGCCCCAAGCTCTTGATGCTGTCTTAGTGACTGATTAAGTTGCTCTTATCCATGTACGTACTTTGTGTGTGTTCTTGTTTATTATGACTTGATGCCTGTAATATATAAACGGGTTTTCCTTTAATCGCTTTTCGTAGTTTCCTTGTGTGTAATATTCATGTAATGTAATGAAAACACTTCTTTTGTGTGATTTCTTCTATGCTTCAAAAGAGTTTGTCTCCAGTTACTGAGCTCAAAATGACAATTTTACGATTTATCAAGGCGACCAACGAAAGTTCTATTGAAATTAGCTTTGATAAAGCGGTTTCAAGAGTCAATTCTCCGAAAATGAGCACGGTAATACTGTGCATGCTCTAAGATTTGTGTGAATTTGTAGTGTTTTTGCTTAAGACGGTCTTATTTTGAGACCTCTTATAACCTCCTTTTATTTCCATCTTTGTTTTAATCGGGGGTTGAGAACTATCTTAAGTTAAGACCGTCTTCAACGAGAATTGGTGGTTAGAAATGTTGGTGTGTGTGGGTCCATATGGTTGTAAATGAATACAAAATGTATAATGAATACATTGAAGGTGGTGGTGGCCAATATTATGAACTGATGCACCAAACTGACCCACCTGCCTTGTTTGCTGTGGTTTTCTGCATTTGAATGATTAGGTTCTTACCCTATAACATGCCTTCCATCTTTACCTCATGCTTGAGATAGATTTTCTGGATCTTTATGTCTCTTTTTCAATCATTATACAATTTTATCTCCCTATTAATTAATTTATTTATTTATTTTTCATATATTGTTGTTTAAGACGGGAGTATCCGTTTGCTAAAACTATACGGAGTACTATATTTTTACAAGTTATCTACTCTACCTAAGAATTGGGCTAAATCTGTGATGTGCAACCGGAAGATAGTTCTCAACAACATTCGTTTGATTCTGGAACCGTGTGACCATAGCATTTCCTGAAAACCGAAACAAAATTCTTAAAATGTCAAACTAGTATGGATTTATATCAATTCTACAAGAGGCTAGTGCAAAATTGCAAATGGTATCAAACCCCACTTGTTGGGGCTTTAATCACTGCGACTGAAGTGTAACCATTTCCGCTTTAGTGGTCTGAGTAACCTTCAAAACCTTTAGTACCGTCCATGATATCAGTAAGCATAGTATCTTAAAAGCCTTATAAAGTCTGTTTTTGTGGACTAAGAAAAAGGTTAGATTAGGTGTGTGATGGCAATAAGTGCAAAGGATTTGGCGTGATAAAATTTCACCAAAAAAGTGTAAAACTTATTTTAGCAAGTGACTGCAATTTTTTACAACTTTGTAAACCACTTTAATTTGCCCTTTAATTGAGTTTTTGCCTCTCAACTCAAGGGAATTATTCTTTTCTGCTAAACTTTCATCATGTCTCTAATAACCTGTTAAACAGTTTCTTCCATTAACTTTTTTCCTAAAGTTAATGCCACCTGAGTTAAAAGGGAAATAGTCACTTTTTTTTTACCTTTATTTATTTTTTCTTTTTAGGGACAAAGATGAATTATAGGTGGAGAACTGGAGATGATATGTTTGACTGAACACTTCTTTAGAAATCATTAAATTCGGTCGTTTCTCTTTTAATTATGTACTCTTTCCTTAGAAACAAATGATTGAGACGGAGGGAGTAGAATCTTAGCCGAGGTAATACCTCAAATTAGCGAGTTAAGACTTGAGTGTAAGTCCTGATGGAGTGAGTTGCTTATTGAAGCCCAAAACTGATAACTGGTTATCTGGGAATTATCCAATGTCCCCATAAAATGGGATGAAGTCTGCTATAACTGATAGTCTTCAGAACAGATGAACTGAATGTCTGTTTAGTATCGACATGATACCACACTTTGAAATCTCGTTTTACACCAAAAACACGCAGTCGTATTTGGTACTCCAATGCACACTCATGAGGACATGACGTGACCCAAACCCAAATTAGACCTGAGCAAAATAACCTAAAACTGAACTTAAACCCGAATTGACCCGTTATGACTGTAGCTGGACTGAACATTGCTAGACCAGATAACCAAAATTGTGTACTTTGAAATTACGATGAGTCAAAAGGACTAGACTCGAATGACCCAACTCGTAACATCTGGACCTGTAAAGATTCGTACTCCGTATGGCCTAGCCCAAAGCGACTTGTTCCTGACCTAAGCGACCCCGTCTGTCAGGCCAAGTCGCAACCATGTAAATTATTTTGTCCTTAAAAAACAAAGAGAAGACCCATATGCAACTGGCAGCTGACAGCTCAAGATTGATCTTGACAGTCTGGTAGCTCTATGTATGCTTAATTAGGAAAGAGACCATAGCTTCAATAGTCTTTCTATGCTCCACCTAACAAAGGAACAAGAAAAAAAATAGTGGCCAAAAGACTGATGCACTAGAATCACATGTAATGTACCAAGGTGCAGCCAAAGTAGCAGCAATTCAAAACCAGAAGAATATGCTCATGTTTGTCCTTCAATGCTTATGATGTCAGATCTCAGGAAAATCTGTTAATTACCAAGGGAGTAAAGATGGTCATGGACCCACTGTTACTTGGATTTGTCTGACACTCTGACATGAACATATACCCTTTGTTTCTTACTCAGAAGATCAGGACGAACAGATGTGTACGATTGTCAGACTTTGCTGTTTCCAAGACTGTGATTTATGGTACTGGTTTTCTTGGTGAATTTGTGTCCTTTCGAAGGAATGTGAGCAGCATTTGCTGTGATGGGTCGTTTTGGTTAACGGGGAGAACTAGGATGAGACAGTCGCGGTGAATTGCTAAAGTTGTAGGTTGATGATTGAGCATTTGACAGTAAATTGTGATTTCCTGAGAGCAAATTGGAAGTGTAGTTTTGGCTCTGCAACACTTCTATTGAGTCATGAGAATTTCATATCAAATTCTGGGAATAGTGTTATTTGATCACATTATATGAATAAGAAGCCTACAATAATCAAATACTGTCAATCTAAACTTTCACACACAGACAATTCCTTATGCCCTTCTTCCGATCACCCTGTTTTTTTTAAAGACTCCGAGAACAGAACATCTGGAATGAAAAAAGAAAAAAGAGAGAAACTTTGGTAGAAAAATGTGCGCACTTTTGTCTAGGATCTAGATCTATGTTATTCTCGAGACCCCTTCGTCTCACTTTGCTATGCTTGTGTCCAGCACGCACATTTGAATATAGGTATTACATCGAAACATTTCATTTTCATCAGTAACATGTTCATTTTCATAAAATTAGCTGATCCAACACTCAGACATGCAACCTGTATCATAAACTTGTAAAACGAATCAGAGTAGCACCAGCTCAAGAAATGGAATTTCTCCATCTCCTAGGTGTTTTCCTTGTTTGATCAGGAGCCTGTTGATCAGAGCTATCGTCATTCTCTAAATTATTCATCTTCGCAAGTCTACTTAGCTTCTTCCACCCACTAGTCCAAGCCGAGGATGAATGATTTTTCGGTTTAGTCATCATTTTATCAAACTGCCTTTGTAAACTCTCCATCTCATTTTGGAGCTTAACATACTTAGTTTTCACAGTATCTAGCTCAAACTTGAGGGTGTTAATGTCTTTCTTTGCAGTTGTCCATCCTTCTTGGAAAGACTGTGGGGTCCCTTCTAGCAGGCTTTTCCGGGTTGACACCATAGGCTGGTAATGTTGATCTGGGGACGGGTCTTTCAAGGAAGTGTTGGCTATTGCATTGCTTATCTTGACCTGCTCCGAAAACAGGACTTGTACAACCACTCTTAATGGTAGCCGTTCATTTTGAGCAGCGTGCATACAGGCATCGATTGAGAGCTTCTGACAGTCCATTACGCGACATAGCCTTTTCCTCTCATGCTCCGACAGTGTAGGGTGTGCCTGCAAGTTTCATATGAAACTGTTTACTCTAACCAAAGTTCAAGACAGTAAAAGTTAACCAAAGTTCAAGACAGTAAAAGTACCTTAAGATATGAATCAATTGCTCGGTAAAGCCCATCATCACAAGTTCTAGCAGATTCAGGAAGAGCCTCAGCCAGGACCTGAAACTTGGTAAGAGAAAGATTTCGATCCCGAGCAATCTCAGTAAGGTAACTATCAACAAGCCTAGCCACTCTCATCTTGGCATTCGAAGCATCCCCTCTCTGACTCTCGTCATACATACTTTTGTCCACGTATGCTTGCCTGCTTGGACTGGCACATTCAGTTTGTTCTTGCACTAGAAAATGCTCTAATAGTCGCTGAACCAAATCGACATCATAGAGAGTTTCGCTCTTATGGTAAGATGGTATAAGAAGGTCGGATAATGTTGCCTGCTCAAATTGCATTCCTACACGTTTTTCCAGCTCATTTACTAATGCCGGGGCTACTTTTAGCATGTTGGACATTCTGAGAAGCTTGAGAAGGAAACTGCAAGAGACGCAGTCTCGTTGTGGTGGGATTATGCTTATGAGGCTCTCTATGATCATTCTTTGATCCTTAGCTTTCATGGTTTCCTGATCTTCCTTGTTTCCTGATACACAAAAACTTCTGTAAGACGGTCTCATGATACACAAAAACGTACGAGTCCTTAAATTCAGACATTTATCCTAAAACTTCATGGATCTGATGAAAACCACATGGTGAGACGGTCTCATAAAAGAGCTTATGTACCTGATATTACCATGTGGAGCCCGCCTTTCCAGCTTCCGGCACCACTAATACTACTGCCGCTAGTTTCTTTGCTGAAATTCCCAGTGTTGGTGAATTCATCCATCATGTTTCCAGCGCTAGAATCCTTGGCTACTCCAGGTAACCATTTAGTCGCGTAATGCATAATTGAGGCACCAATTAACTCGAACCTCATCCCCTTTACTCTAATGGCAGTTATAACACGAACAAAATGATCAATCCTTAGGATCGATACATCTTCAAACCACCAATCAGGCGGCACTTGGACAGCCCTACTTGGGCTCATTTCCTTCATCTCGTTCCATCTGGGGCTCGCAACCTATACATACAAAAACTTTATATTAGACAAATGCAATGCTTCATTAACCTGGTTTTTAGAATTTCAGTTCTCACTAACCTTTACAGGTCTGCCGGTATAATTCCACTTGATGCCTTTAGGATTCGCGCAGGCTTTCCAAGCGATGGACTCGCTACACCTCCGAACAATCTGGAGGTTTTCGGCCCATGGGGAGAGGTCCTCACAGCTCTTAAGTACGATAATTGAGTCCCTCCAAGATGAGAGGACAACATAGCTTAAGAAAGCTTCAGTTTTAAAGATGAGGTTGCCTTCTTCCAGGTCTTCTGTCATCTCTAGATACTCTGCTGCACATCTTAGGCCTGAGATGTTTGCTGCTGTTAGATCGACAGCGATCCCATAGCAGAATTTCGATGCTAGCTCGAATGATTCAGCCCCACCAGGGAGATCATCTAAGGATATCTTGTTTAAATCCCCATCATGGGTGTCATAGATGATTCTGCTCAGTTTCCCACATCTAGAGATTAAAGGGTACTGTGTTGAATGCATCAAAAGGAGTAAATTAGTCAAGACTCCTAACAAAGATTCTTAGATGATTTCTTGTGTATCATGTTCAAAACTCGACAATCAGACATGGGTATGAATGTATGATACATGTAAACATCATTTTAGCCAAAGTTATGAAGATTTTTCATATATTCGTGTCAAATACTTTTAATCAAGTCTGAGCAATACGTACAAATTATATATTCTATGTCCTACAAACTATGTTCAACTTGCAACAAGTATCTAACATGGGTACGCGTCCAGGGCTCAAAAACAGAAGTACAGGAAGCATAGCTTAATAATTGCTCCATGAAACTAGAGGTGAAAATAAAAGAAGATTGTGACGGGTCTTAAGTTAAAACGGCCTTAAGCAAAACCAACAGATAATGTAATTTTAGTCTAAATTGTAAGAGAAAGAAGCTTCTTACCTTGTGCAAGTGGAAACTAACTTCACCAATTTGAACCAAAAAATCACTTGGAATATCAGTTGCAACAAACCTTGATTTACACACCATAAAAATAAACAAAAAAAAGTTAATTTTTTTTTTCCCAATTATGCTAATGCTAATATGCAATTAAGTATAGACCAAGAAAGAAGTTTACTACTCCCTCCCGTTCAAGCCAATTTCATACGTTTGTTCAGTATATGTTACTGTAATACTTTATTTTAAGCAAACGTATGGAATTGACGTGAACGGAGATAAAACAATCGAAAAACAAGTGAAAGTACCAAGAATGGCCTCTTTGTTCAAAGCCATCAGTTTTAAGGCCATGTTTAGTAGCAGCAAGAGTTCCATTACCATACTCTCTTCCACCATTAGACTCAGTCTCAGAGTCCCACATACTTAAAAAAAATTCACTCTAAATAAACAAGCAACAAAGATTGATTATTTGTGTGTAGTTTTTGGTAGGAAAGTGATGGAAAATGTAGAGAATGAAGGTCAGAAATAATAAGGAAGAAATGACATAAAATGGTAAATTCTACACATGGGCAATGTTTGGAGTTATCTTCATTATAAGCTGTCGGTCTCTATTACTAATTATCTATCAACAGGAGCTATTAAGTCATGTAATAATCCTCGTTTTAATTTGTTTCGGAATAAAGTAAAATGACTTAAAAACGTAATGTCACCAAAAATTTCTGTTATAAGTTTTCGGAAAATGTATTCTTATCCAACTCCCTAAATTGACAAATCGAGAATTTAGGTTGAATTTTTAATGAGAAGTATAAAACTCTAGAAATTTAATGTTGA
Organism: Silene noctiflora; assembly: GCA_009801015.1. Taxonomy (NCBI): domain Eukaryota; kingdom Viridiplantae; phylum Streptophyta; class Magnoliopsida; order Caryophyllales; family Caryophyllaceae; genus Silene; species Silene noctiflora. Next base: position 37,819 of record VHZZ01002163.1, read on the forward strand.
ACTACAATTTTTTACACAATTTTTAATGACAGAAACGAATAGAATATGATTTTATTTAGGTGCGGATAATTTTAAAAAGTGCTGAGTATTATACATGTTGTAGAATGATGGGCAATTTTTGCCTAAGAAAGTAAATTATTTTTTGGCATTATAATTAGTTATGGTATAAAACTACTCGTATATGATTGATGATTTTGTTCAGACACTTCTTCTCATTCGCTGTCAGAAAATGCAGTAGTTATGTAGGTGGGAGCTCCAGCTTTTGCTTTGTCTGCCTTATCATTTCTCAGAATCATTAAATTTTTGTTACAGACGGGAGTATTCATCTTAAATTTAAAACGGATCAAATAACATAAACAAGACAAACATATAACACCTAGATATCAGCAAAAAAAAACCTTGTTCAATTGATACAAGTAGGATACTCTTTGTTCCGTTTAAACTTAAAATCAATATGTCCGTGTTAGGAGAGACTATTGTTTCAAAAAAGGAAAAGAAAAATACATTCAATGTGAATGCTATATGAAAGGTGGCTTTATTAATGATCTTATGGATGACATGAAATAAAAGATGTGGATATTTTGTGTCTACTTGTGTTTAGTAGGGTGTACTTATGTCTATCATTTTAATGATACAAATATTTGATGTAATCAAGTCTAAATTAAGTAGATTAATTTCCAAATTATGTGGAATTGTTTCTATCAAATTCATAGAATATGAATAGGAGATGTCAATGGAGCGAGACATTCATAGGGTCATAATTACAGGTGTTAAAACGCGGGCTTGGACTGGATATGGGCCGAGATCACGTTTAATTTTTGACCCACGGACAAGCGGGTTTGGGACGGGTTAGTGGGTCGGGCCTTTGTATTCCCGCCCGTGCCTAAACCTTACCATTTTCTTCTCCTAGCCAACACGGTGGGTCAGCACTAGACACGACCCGCCCGACATCAATCTCTAATCACCGCTTTAACTTGTTAATATTGATTACCAGAATCATTATTATTTATACTCCCTCTGTCCCAATTATTTGTTTACTTATTTAATTTTGGTTGTCTGATTCATTTGTTTACCTTTTTATATTAAGTAGGCTCTTGTAATTAGATCATACACATTTATTATGTCCACTTGTCATCCACTAACAACTACCACAAATTGCTCCTTCTCGATCGTTTTCTTAATTTTTGTGTATGTCAAAATCAAAGGTAAATATAAGATGGGAATGGGGGAGTAATAGACCTGACAAATGATCAAATTCTCAATTGGGAACCATAAAAAATGTATTTTATGAAAACTAGATGGGATGATAGAATGTGTACAACGCTTATCTCAGTCACTCGCGCCACCATGTCCAACTAGACCTGTTTATGGGTCGTCCTGTTCATTGAACTCGGCCCATTTTGTCCGTTTAAAAAGTGGGTACGGATAAGGCATTTTAAGAAAAATACAAAGACTCAGCCTATTAACCCGTCCCGAACCCGCTAACCCGCGTGTCCGTGGGTCAAAGATTAAATCTATTCCTGGCCCAAGCCCGTATTTAAACACCTCTATGTCCAACCTTCCTCTTTCGGTAATAATCACAATCCTTTCGAGTAATTATATGACGGATTCAAGATGATACTTCCTTCCTTCAACTCCACTCTACCACTTTACTTTTTCACGTTTGTCAACGCGTATTTTAGGCGCTAAATATCGTTAGCTACGTATTTGCAAAAATTATAAAAGTTAAATATTTTTAATGTACTCAAGACGAATCAAACAAGACCCCACATGAATATATTTTCACGTATGTATTAAGACAAAATTGAAATCGAATGCTTACTTATGAATAATGTACAAGAATGAAAATGGTAAAGTGGAGTTGAACTGTTGAATGGAGGAAGTACTTGGTAAAAATAATGTTTTTTCAACACGCACTCTCGAGGTTTATTTTAAAGTAACTTACAAAAATTTTATTAACATGAAAAAACAATTCATGAAGAATTTGTGTTATTATTTACTCGTATACAAAATCACTTTTTTATTTTTGATGAAATAATTACCGCTAAAACTTTCTTTTTAAATATACCTCTAGACTCGAGTTAATAATACTAGAAACGTTTCCACATTCATAATAATTCATAATAATCCAACCAATCATATGATATATCATGTCTAATCAGCTCCATTTAAGGGAGTAAAGCGACAAGATAACATCTTAACCTTAGTAATAAGTTAAAGTTGCGCGCATCTGGAAAATGTTACTCCTTTCATCCCAGTAATATGTTTACACTTCATTTATTTCCTCCTCACAAAATAAAGGAATTGTAAACATATTACTAGGACAGAGGGAATAACATTGTGTCAATAATTTTTGAGCATATACACATTGTTCTACCCATGAGCACTTAGATCAACTGGCAAGGGGTTGTTCTAGTTTAACCAGAGGTCTCGTCTTCGAGCCCTGGGAACGCAGCAATGTTGAAACTCATGAGGGAGAGCTTTACCGCCGTAGTGGTCCTACCCGGCTCGAATCCGGATTAAACCGGATGGTTTACACAAAAAAAAAAAATTGTTTGTGAATTACTTTATTCGTCCCAATTAATAAGTCTTTGCACGCAGCATTATGTGATTTGTGGGTGCAAAATTAGAAGTGCAAATTTACTAATTTTCCTTTTTATAATCTTTGTTTCAAAAGAGATAAAGAACTATTGATCACGATCAAGGATTGAAGGGAGAATGATAGTAATACTAGATTACTAGTACTCGTAATTCATAATCCAGTAGGCAGTAACCATATAGCTTATATGAGACGAGTACGTTGAAGAAGATGGTTTATATTTAGGAGAAGTCCCGCCCATAACATTACTACAGTACTTTACTAGTGAAATTAAAAAAAAAAAGGGTAAAAATGTGACCATAAAATAGTTCATATATAGCTTGTCTAAAACTTCCAGACGAAAATGGTCGTTTGAATTATATTTCAATTCAATTATGCTATACTACTTTGCAATTGTTTAATAGAAGTATGATGCATCATATTAATTATAACTCTATCGTCAAATTATTATTCACATATAAAATGAGTTTTTTTTTTTTTTGTGTAAAAAAGCATTTAGTATTACTATTATTAAATGAGTGTGTCATATAATTGGACCGTTCCACAATGTAAAATCGTCTTACACAGTAATTATTGAAGATTTGAAGAGTAGTTGGTCTTGTGTAAGACTCCTAATAGTAAAAATAAAATTATTTTATTACTCTAGTGAATAGAGTTCATAACATATAATAAAAACATAGTTATTTTTTTTACTCCTGTTGACACGATCAATTACTCTGTAGTTTCTAAGATAGACAATTAAGTCAAAATGAAGGTGAAAAGGTGTGGGTTGAATACTTGAATTGTAGAAAAACCATGTAAATGGTGTTATTGACCATACTCTTTTATAAGAAATTTTTTATTTTAGATGACGGATTTTTTTTGTTTAAAATAAGATGGAAAAAATGTGATTATTTTATACTAATATGTAAATATTTTCTGATTAGTTATCCCCATCGATTTTATGTTAAAGAATAACAATTTTAGTTATAACAATTTATTATTAAAATGATCGCTTTCTATTAAAAATCCTCAACATTTTCAAGTTTTATGTTGAGACGGATATCCAAACTACGTCGACTGTTACCTTACTATCCTGTAGACCTCTACGTACGAATAGTACATACTATTTGTCATATGGACGAAATGGCCAATTTTTCATCCACTTATTTCCACCACCTATACTAACTACCCAAATGGACCATTCAAAATCTTCAATTTGACGTATGTATTCATCTCATACCTCTTCGTCACATCTAATAATCAGCACAAATTCTCATTGAAGACAGACATTATTCATCATAAATTAAAAATTGTACAGTATGTAGGTTGTTACAAAGTTAGTTATTAGTTTGTAACTAACTCAACTTATATTTGTTAAACCGACTTAGTAGACTATATATACTCAATAGCTTGTAATATTTTTATTATCTGAATACAATACAAGAATTACTTTCTACTCTATACTATATTCTCTCCAAATATCAATCTGTTATGAATCAATATTCACCATAGTTCATATGGTATCAGATTAAAGATCATACGCTTCCGCACATTATTCAATCATCATCAAATTGTTTCTTTTCTCCTTTCTTATTTCTTTTTCATCTTCATAATCATGGCTGATTCTGGTTCTGATAATAATCATCAGATCCAGGATGATGTTTTTTCTCAATTCGATAATCCACTTTTCCTGAATTCATCTGATCAACCTACTTTGAAGTTGACAAAGTCTCTTTTTGATGGAACTAACTTTCGTCAATGGCAAAGGGAGGTTATTCAAACGCTTCTGTCGAAGAACAAGATTGGGTTTATTTCTGGAGAATTCCCCATTCCAGATAAGACGGATAAGCGATATAATCAGTGGGTAAGAGTTGATCTTTTTGTTATGCGTTGGATCTTGAATTCCATGGTTAAACCTTTACGTGATAGTCTTCAATATGCTCATTCTGCTAAACATCTTTAGACTGAAATTATTGAGCGTTTTGGTCAATTGAATGTTCTTGAGTTGTATGAGTTGTATGAGTTGAAGAAAGATTTAAACAATATTCGTCAAAATAATTCTTCCTTACTTGATTATTATGGAAAAATCAAGCATAAATGGGAGAATATTAATTACATGGATCCTCTTCCCCAATGTAGTTGTGGTGCAATGGCTACATGTTCTTTTCACATGTTTAAGCGCCTAGTTGAGAGGGAGACTCAGGCCAAGTTAATTCAATTGTTAATGGGATTGAATGCTGGGTATGAGCAAATTCAATCTTCTTTGTTGTCTATGGAGCCTCTTCCTTCTATTAGTAAGGCCTTAGGTGTTTTGCAAAAGATTGAGAAGCAGAAGGCTATTAATGATGGTTCTAATGATGTTGCTGTTGAGAGTGTTGCTTATCTTGCCAAGAAACGGTTTTCTCATTATGGCAATCCTGATGGTTCTAGTAAGTTGCCTTCTGCCAAATCCAGTTCTTCTGGTTTTGATGCATCTCAATGCATTCATTGTGGTAAACATGGTCATAAATCTGAAGATTGTTATCAGATACAGACTTGCCTTTTATGTGATGTGAAAGGTCACATCATTGAGCATTGTTTCAAGTTAAAAGCCTACAAGGCCAAGAAGGGTAAGGCAAAGGTTACAGGTGTTGCTCCTAATGTCAAGAAGTCTGCTAATAATGCAGAGGTTTGTCCAAATCAGGATATGGAGTATGAGGGTGTTAATCCTTTCTATCAGTCTGGTATGGTTCAAATGTTTTTGCTGGTAGTTCATCTATCTCTACTTCCGAGAGTTCTTCTCTTCCTGCCAGTGTTGTTGCTGCTAATGCTGGTGTGATATCTTCTGTGACTCCAGATCTTGTTCAGGGCATTGTTGATTCTGTTATGAATAAGGTTCTTCAGGTTTTATCTGACAAAGCCAGTACTTCTACTGATCCTACTTCTCAGTATTATAGTCATTTTGCAGGTACATCTTTCCCATCTTTTCTCTCTTCTTCAGTTTTTCCTTCTCAATATTGGGTGATAGATACTGGAGCTTCTGATCATATGTCCTCTGATTTGTCCTTGATGCATGATGTTAAAAGTTTACATCATCCTATATATGTTGGTTTGCCTGATGGTTCAATGAAAGTGGTTTATAAACAGGGAAAATACAGTTAACACAGGATATATTATTGCTTGATGTTTTGATTATTCCTGACTTTAAACCAAATTTATTATCTGTTGGCAAGCTCATTAACTCTTCTGGTTTATTTGTCACTTTTTTAAAGGATTCTTGTCTTTTTCAGGACCTTTCAAGTAAGGCTGTTATTGCTAGTGGTAAGAGATGTGGAGATTTATACAAGTTTAGTGTTAATAATGTTCATAAACATTGTAATTCTCTTAGTTCTCATTCTGTACATAGTGCTAGACAGTCTGATGTATCTTTGTTTCATGCTTGTTTAGGTCATTGTTCTATTGAGAAAATGAAACATGTACATCATCATAATATGAAGGGAATAAATAAATTGTTTTGTGAATCTTGTGTTTTGGCCAAACATCATTCTCTTCCTTTTCCTCGAAGTATTTCTCATGCTTTGCACTGCTTTGATTTACTTCATATGGATCTTTGGGGGCCATATAAACAGCCTACCTTGTCTGGTGCTCATTCTTTTTTGACTATTCTTGATGATTATTCTAGGACTACTTGGACATTTCTTTTGCAAAATAAAACCCAAGTTCCTAGATTGATCATGAATTTTGTTCAATTAGTTAAGACTCAGTTTCATGCTGAGGTCAAAATCATAGATCTGATAATGGCACTGAGTTATTTCAGTCTCAATGTAAAGATTTTTTTTGCCTCAAAGGGCATTATACATCAAAGGAGTATTGTTGGTAAACCTCAACAAAATGGCAGAGTCGAAAGAAAGCATCGACATTTATTAGAAACTGCCAGAGCACTTAGATTTCATGCTAATCTGCCTATAAAATTTTGGGGAGATTGTCTTCTCACTGCTACTTATTTAATTAACAAATTGCCTTCCTCTGTCCTTGATTGGAATGAAGACCCCTCATGAGCTCTTGTTTCACAAGTTACCTACTTATAATGTACTAAAAATTTTTGGTTCTCTATGCTATGCTTCTAGACCCCCTACTGTTACTGATAAGTTTTTATCCAAGGCTAGGAGATGTTTGTTCATAGGTTATCCACCTAACCAAAAGGGTTACAAATTATATGACCTTGATACTCATGAGGTTTTTGTTAATAGAGATGTTATTTTCTATGAGAATCATTTTCCTTTTCATTCTTCTCCTTCCTGTTTGTCTCATGGTGATAATTCTACTTTTCTTCATGATATTGATACTGTTGATCCTGTAGTTCAGTTGCCATCTTTTCCTTCTGTTGTATCTACTGGTAATAGTACAGGTAGTACATTTAATGATGGTACATCTAGTACTGTTGCTGGGACTTCTGTTCCTTCTATTTTGGCACCTGTTCTTAGTCCAGTTTCTGTTTCACCAAGACGATCAACAAGGCAAAGACATATGTCAGTTAAGCTGAAGGATTATCATTGTCCTGGATCTTCTATTATTCAGTCTCATACTTCTTCAGCTCTTCATTCTGCTGTGATTCAAAATCTTACTGAGTTTGATCCAGCTTATATTTCCTCCCTCTGTAATGTTATTCAAGAGTTTGAGCCCAGTTATTACAGTCAGGCTAGTAAAGATCCTAGATGTGTGTTGGCAATGGATCAAGAATTAATGGCTCTTGAATCCAATGACACATGGGTTTTGACTGATCTACCACCTGATAAAAAGGCTATTGGTAGTAAGTGGGTGTATAAAATTAAGCATAGAGCTGATGGGACTGTAGAAAGGTTTAAAGCACGGTTGGTTGCTAAGGGGTTTAATCAGGTTAAAGACAAAGATTACAAGCATACCTTCTCCCCTGTAGCAAAGTTTACAACTGTAAGAGCTTTACTTGCAGTAGCTGCCATTAGACATTGGCCATTATTTCAGHTTGATGTTAATAATGCTTTTGTTCATGGTTTTATTGAAGAAGAAGTTTATATGAAACCTCCATTGGGGTATACTAAGGCTAAAAAGGGGCAGGTCTGCAAGCTCAAGAGATCTCTCTATGGTTTGAAACAGGCCTCCAGGCAGTGGAATTTGGAATTAACCAAATTTCTGGTTCATCTTGGTTATGTTCAATCCAAGAATGATTATTCTTTATTCACTAAACAAGATTCTCTTACTGGTAAACTGGTGGTTGTTTTGGTTTATGTTGATGATATATTGGTGACTGGTGATCATCTGGAAGGTATCTCTTGTTTAAAACAGGAGTTGCATCAGAAATTTACCATTAAGGATCTTGGTGAATTAAGGTATTTTTTAAGGCTTGAGGTCAGCAGGAATAAATCTGGTATTTTATTGAATCAGCGCAAATATGTGTTGGATATCATCAAAGATGCAGGGTTTGAAGATTGTACAACTGTTTCCTTTCCTATGCAGAAGGGATTGAAGCTCTCTATTGATCAAGGGACACCCTTGCAAGACCCTGAAGTTTATAGGAGATTAGTGGGTAGACTTCTCTATCTTAGTCTCACTAGACCAGATATTGCTTATAGTGTGCAACATCTTAGCCAATTTTTGAGTCAGCCTAAGGAACCTCATTATCAAGCTGCATAACATCTTATTAAATATCTCAAAGGCACTGTTAATGCAGGCTTGTTTTACTCTTCCTCATCTTCCTTGTCCTTGCAAGCATACAGTGATGCAGACTGGGCTTCTTGTGTTTACAGTTGCAGGTCTTTGTCTGGCTATTGTATCTTTTTAGGGCATTCTTTAGTATCTTGGAAAACTAAAAAGCAAGTCACTGTGAGCAAGAGTTCAGCAGAAGCTGAATATCGAAGTATGTCTTATACCACCAGTGAGTTGGTTTGGTTGGCCAGTTTGCTGAAGGATTTCAGGGTAGATGTTAATCTTCCTATACCTTTATATTGTGATAATCATGCTGCAGAACATCTTGCTGCTAATCCAGTTTTTCACGAAAGGACTAAGCACCTGAACATTGACTGTCACTTTGTTAGAGACAAGCAACAGGAGGGTTTCCTTTATACCAAGCATGTCCGATCTGGTTTGCATTTAGCAGATATTATGACCAAGGCTTTGGGAAAACAAGAGCATCATTTCTTTGCTGCAAAACTTGGTCTCAAGCTACATCAAGATTATTTATCTTGAGGGGGGGATGTACAGTATGTAGGTTGTTACAAAGTTAGTTATTAGTTTGTAACTAACTCAACCTATATTTGTTAAACCGACTTAGTAGACTATATATACTCAATAGCTTGTAATATTTTGATTATCTGAATACAATACAAGAATTACTTTCTACTCTATGTTATATTCTCTCCAAATATCAATCTGTTATGAATCAATATTCACCATAGTTCATAAAAATGGATAGTGCCTCTCTCACAATATGCAATTGACACTATTCATGAGGTGCTCCATTTCTCCCTCACTTGTCTTATTGTGAGAGATGCACTATCCGTCTTCAACTTCCGACGGCTAGTGTTCGTCACAAGCAATACGCTTTGAATAATCAAAGAGTCTTGTTTATGACCGTCTCTTTAAAAAAACCTCTCTCGATTCCTCGTCACCCCTTTATCTCACGTCTATTTAAAGTGACAGATTTTATCCGTGACAAATGAGAACTGGGGTTTAATAATAGAGCACCATTTGTTTTGGAATTTCCACATTGACTAATTAGAGCTTGTATGAGAAATATTAACTTTGTGCTAACATTAGAGGATTTGTTTGTTTGGAAACAAGCACAATATCTTAAGGTACTCTAAAGGTTATAACTACCCTCCTACTCTTTGTGATTTAACCTAAATTGTAAGAGTTTGAGTCACGGTTGTAGATGCTTAATCTCATAAGCAACGCTAAATTATATATGAATGATATAATTTTCAAGTCTAAACACAGGAATTTTCAAAGATACATATATATCATGAAAATGCCAATTACACAATGTCAACAAAGTCCTCATAAGAGTACTTGTAGATGCTAAATTACAAATTAAGGGATAGATGACTAATTACCTAAATGGATAGATGGATGGTTTCACCGTGTTAATCTAATCTAAGACTAAAATCTAAGATCCAAAGATAAACTAAGTTGTAGTTGTTGTTTTAATTGTGTGTGCCTTTCTTTTGGTAAATGATTTCGTATATAGGCATTTTTACCGGCCCTTATAACTACTTTCTTAGTGGGGAGCGTTTTGATAACCGCTAATGTTCCTGGAAATTGCACCTGAGCGCTCAATGACTTTCCCTGGTCCAGCGTTGACTCTCGGTGTTCTATAATACTCTAATTAAATTAAATTACTTATATAAATTATCGCAAATACGTTCAAGTAGGATAGCCCTAGGGCACCAAAGACGTCGTTTTTCTCACACTGGCTTTAGAAAATTTAATGGCCGAACCAACGGATTTTAGACTTGGTAGGAAATTCACATGAATGTTACACAGAATACTTGTGTAAGACGGTTTTACACAAAGTTACTATAAAACGGGATCGTTTAGTAACCATTTTTACCTGTTAATAGAGTTGCGTTTGGATCTGTTATATTGATGTAAAACCGTCTTAAATAAAACTATCCGAATGTTATGTTCTTTGTCAAACAAAAAAAAACCAACAATAAATCTAAAACAATTAAAGTTTAATGAAAAATATAAAAGGACCATTTTTTAAATTGGCATACTTAAAATGCGAACATACTTAACATTATATTGTACTAGATAGAATCCCGTGTTTTTGCACGGTAAGTTTGTATATGCTATTACTAACTACTTCCTTCATTCTAATTGATTCTATACATTTGATTAAAATATAACAAACATATATTCAGCAATGTACTGAACTGATTGAATGGAGGAAGTATTAATTTATCTATTTAACCATAAAAAAAAACACTAATTCTTATATTCTATAACACAAATACTAAGGCTCCGTTTGGCAAAACTAGCTGAAAAGGTACCTGAAACCTAAAAAGGTACCTGAAACCTGAAAAGTTACCTGAAATCTGAAAAGGTAGCTGATAAGGTAGCTAAAAATTGGGAGCTGATAAGGTAGCTGATTTTTATTAAAAGTGTTTGGAAACTAGCTGAAAAGGTAGCTGATATTTGATCAAATGACGTAAAAGGGCATGGTTATTATTGCTATCATTTATGTTTTTGCTATTATTCTTGTGTTATTGTCGTTGGCGTTATTAGTAATAAAGTCATAATGTTTTAAAGAGAATGAGAACAATAATTAACATATCAAAATTAGGTAAAAGAAAAAAAAAATCAAAACAATATGTCACCAAAAAATGTATTCTACGGATACAAAATTAGTTCTCTATTAATGAATAAGAAAGAAGGTAAGATACCTCTACGGCGCTATCCGTAGACGCAAGTGTGGAGCAATCTGATTCTCTATTGACGAATTTCGATTTTTTTTGGGTGAACTGTATTGAAAATTTTGTTTGACGGCAATTTGTTAATTGGGAAAATATTGATGAATGATGTTTTATTTGACGCACTAAAAAAACAAGGGGTAAAATTGGTAGATAAAAAATAATCAGGTACCTGATTTTCCAAATGCTACATGAAGTAGCATTTTATTTCAGGTACCTTTTTTTGTCAAAAAAGGTAGTTGCCAAACACTCTAAAAAAAATAAGGTACTGATTCTTTTGACAAAAAAGTTACTTGAGRCAAATCAGGTACCTGATTTGCGCTGCCAAACGGAGCCTAAGTTTCAAATTAGTCTCTCCACGCGGTCTCTATCACATAATGTGTTCACCCACCCAATACCATTTAATGATTCCGGCTAAAAAAATAAAATATCCCGTCCAAAAGTTGAATATGCTTCTAATATTTGTTCCTTGTTACTAATTTGCTTTTATTCTTATACTAAAACATTTAAAATCAACACTAAACCCAGATTTGTGTAATCTAATTCTTTACTTAAAATTGCATCTCTCTTTTCTCTCCAATTTTTATCTTCATCATCATCAAACCTTCAATTTGAAAGAAAATTTATTTTATCGTCTTCTTTAATATGTTCAACTAGTTACTAATGTAGATCCCGTGCGAATGCACGGTATTTTAGATTGTCATGTATAGAGAACTTAACAATTAAAGCTAATAATAATAATATAATGAACTTTGAATTTATTTTTAATTTATCCACAATTTTTAATGTGTAATACTAAGAATTAAAATAGAGCAAATTTTACATTTTTACTCTGATGAAGCATATAACCATTTTTGTAATTTTTATTACAATATAAGGAGTAACAATTTAAACGGGGTAACAAATACAAAAAGTGAAAAAATACACACTGATTTTAATAATATGAGTAAAATTTGCATACGTTTTAAATTGAATATTTACGACATTTAAGCTGCATATATTGGACTAATGAGATAATAATGAATAAAATACATTTGGCCCAACTATAAAAGTTGCGATGTTTGATAATATACTAGTTTAGAACCCGTGTAATAAATGCACGGTATATATAGTTTTTATTTTTAATAAATCATTTATATAATAATGTTATCTCATTAATTGTTCATCTTTCTTAATATTATATTTTTCTTTGAGAAAAAAAAGGTTGAAACTGAAAATGATCATTGAGTAATGTGCTGAATTATATTTTAAAGAAAATATTTTTATATGCCTAAGCTAATGATTCCAATTTGTAAATTCTCTCAATTTTTTTGCGAGGGAAATAATGTAATGATTTAAAATTTTGTTTTATACGTAATATAGGTAAGTCATTTCAAATAATAGTATCAATAAAAGATTAAGTAATTTATATTTTTATATAAATTTTATTTATATTTTAATTAAAAAATTATAGTTTAGAATTTAGTGAAAATAATATAATTTGATGCAAAAATAATAACTTAAATGAAATAAATTATACTTATTAATTTACTTATTTAGTAAATGCACTTAAATTGTCACTATCTTTCTTATTTAAGAAGATGCTTTTTGGAAGGAAAAACTTTGAGATCACCTATTTTTTTAGTATATAGAGGATTTGAAAACCTTGACTTTGTTTCATGCATGTTCTTCTTTACTTTGTTCAATATAAATTTGATTAAGCTTCTCTTTAGTTGTTCATTTGAAGTCATTTTTACAACAATTGTACATAAACAAGGGTTAGAACACTTGATATCAATTCCAATTTAATTGGATAAATTAAGGTTCTAACCTGCATACAATACTAATTACAATCAACAAAATTGTGAACTTTATACCAAAATATATGATATTAAGTGGCGAATTATGATGCTTAATCAGTTGAAATTGAAAGAGCCCCGCAATGCTAGATTCTTTTATGTTTTATGATTTGATTAGATAAAAGTGCATTTTAATTATTGCGTTTTAGTTTGAGGAGAAAGATGAGAGACTCAAAAGTGTAGTAATGTGTTTAAGAATATAGTATGAGCTTATAACAAAGGGGAAATTCGGTCAATTTTAATTTTTTTTAGCCAGAATCATTAAATGGGAGCAACTTTTTATCAGAGTTAATTATGATGGGAGTAAGTCTAAAAAACAATTATATAAGGGAGGAAATTTCAAAATCTGGATTATATAAGGGAGTAACCATCAATTTACCTTTTATAAAATCAACTTTTGTAATGACTAGTTTTTAACGTCTAGTTTTTAACGGTTAGTAGCTTACACATTAAAGTAAACGAAAAAGATTCAACTTAATTTAAATAAACACAAGAAAATAAAACATACAATAATAAAAAAACATTAGAAAAAAAAACAATTAGGTTAAATGAACTATTAAAATAAATAAAAAATAGTGCATAAAGATACTACACATTCTATTTAGCTTTGGTTTTGACACACATTGTGTGATGAACTGCTTTAGCTTCCTCCGTATAATTGGTAGTATCAGTATTTAGCAATGCCTAGATCTTGCGTCATTTAATGGGTTTTTAGGTTCTTGTTTAACTCTTTTATGGCTTTGATTATTTTTTTTAAGCTTCTTGTACATGGAGAAATTCTCACTGAATTAATCATGTTTCACCTTTTCCTTATATTTCTTTCTTACCTTCGCCGCTTTTGTACCTATAAGGTGAATAGCGGAAGATTGTCCCTCCATGATAGACGGTGATCTTTTAGAACCCGAATTGGTTTTCCCCCCCGTAAAAATCACCGGTGCGTTTGAGATTAATTGTGTAAACTCATGCATAACATAACCTCATTAGTTTGGAATATATTGACATCGTTTGTAACACCTCCATATGTCGGGCACCTTCCTCAAGGCTACCTCAACCCATGGAAGTGCTATAAGACTTGGTTTCCCAAGCTTGTAGTGCGAACATACGATGTAAAGCGATTAAATAAAAGTACTTAAAGTGAATAAATAAAGATAGATAAGTTGTAGTTAAATAGACAAGTGATAATTTAAGGGATTCCACAATAATCCCAAAATACAACCATATCGAAATGAATGGAGTCTAATGATAGTCAAAAACTAGAAAAGAAAAGTGGTGACACGCTAAACGAGGACCGCTCCCAAGCCTCCATGCTAGTATATGCAAATATACCCGTCAATCAACTGCTCCCCATATGAGCGGAAATCATCATATGGTTCACCGCAGATATTTGAAAACACTTTGGTTAGCCATGATAATACAAATGCTCGTAAATGCAATATGAATCCGAAATGCTAACGAATGTGCAATGGAATGATAAATAACCATACATCTCCTCTAATCCTATAACTCATACACTCTGAACACAGTGAAGAATATCGCAACACCGCCACCAAAACACCGGAACGCAGCCCGTATATAAAGGTACTCGGGACACACCTGCGGTACCGGGGTGGGGTGCTAATCGGACCCCTGCCAGACGACATGTCTCAACCACATATTTCCCTCCATAACTCTTGACATTAAGCATATCCCTCTTGGAGTGAGAAGCTCCAAAAGGCGACCCGAGCGTAAGATGGTCCCCCAACCGTCTTACGTCTCCTCAACAACCACAAGCCATAATCCACCACCTCCATCCAACATCTCCAATAATAATCACAATGAATCAAATATGCAAACAAGGCAATTATCACTTATTATACATCAATTAAACTATCTTAAGACAATATTTCACATGCTTAACATGAATCAATCATTTGATTACCAAACCTTCAAAATTCATAATGTAATACAATAAAAATGATGTCATGTTATCACATCCACTTACCCAAATACCAACATGAGTAACACCCTCATTAATATGCCATGAAACCGATATGCTATGAAACTCTAATTATCAACCTTCATGTTATCATGCAATTATTATGTGGATTATGCAATTCATGATAAGTATAATATAAACAAACATTCATACTAACAAAGCTAAGTATAGAAACCTTACCTTCTAACTAGCCTTCAAAAATAACTCCACAAAGCTAGAAAGGCTCTTCTACAAAGTCTCCTCCTACACAATGCATAGATAACTATCACATTCACATACTATAACAACAATAATACTAATTAACCCTTTATTAATTAGACCAAACCCTAATTAAATCACATAAGACAATTCATCAAGACTTAGGGTTCACTAACTAAGACAAAAGGAAAAAGAGAAGGAAATTACACTTACAAAGTCAATAAATGAACAAAGGCAAGATTTGGAGAATAAATCTTCACAAGTATCGAGTAAATTTTGAAGATAAGGTTTTGGGAGTGTTTTGTGGGATTTTTGATAGGGGATGAGAGGGTAAGATTTGGTGAGAAAATGCGAGACCAAAACAATAAGGAAAGAGTCAAAAGGAAGCTAGCTCCACACGCCTTTTACGCGTGAAACAGCGACAACGACAACACTCGGTCGAGTGCTCGATGGCACTTGGTCGAGTGGAGTCCGCTCGGTCGTGTGCATTAGCCACTCGATTGAGTGACTCGAATCAGAAGCAGATGACACAACTCCAGGTCTCACTCGATCCACTTACTCGACCGAGTGAACCCTTAGAAAAAAAACGAGCATTACATCTTTATTGTCTTGTATTGAATTTACTCGCTCGCAAAAATGTCGCACGTGAATTGTTGTTCTTGTATTTCGGTGAGGAGTAGAACAACATATTTATTTTAAATTTGACATGAATTATATAATATTAGACGGGTAAGTAGGTGTAATAACGTATCAATGTAACCTATAACTACTTGTTTGGACATTGAGAATCGTGATACAAAGTTAACAATGTCAAATGAATATTTGATATATGCGCAAGACATTTTTATCATTGACGAATGTTTTCTTATATAATATTGTTTGAAAGTATGTGGTTAGTTATATAAACTGTTATATTGTCAACTTTTAGAAATATTGTTATATAAATTTGAAATATTGTTATTATTATTATTTATATTAGCTAACATAATATATGTATTTATGTATCCAGTACACTTTTCGTTTGCACACTCTTCCCTTTAAAAAAAAAAAAAATAAACCCAATTCTCTAAAACCTAAATTGATCATTTAAAAAAAGTATTTAATTTGTTTACTATAAACTGTTGATCATATTAGCGTTTTTTCTTTGTTTTCTAATATTATTTTCCGTTTTATTTAGGGATAGATTGAGATTTTCTTAAGGTTTCTTTGATTGACGGTGATTGTGTTGAAGTCAGACGTAGAAAAGTATGTCGGTGAGAAGGGTGTTGTGATGCAACAATTGTCAATGGGCGAGAGGTCTGGTCTTTGGCATGTCGCTAAGGAGGGGCAGAGCGGGTTGTTGGGGGCTTGGAAGGGGTTGATAAGTTGGTGGTAGTTAGTAAAGGGTAGGTGAGTTGAGGGTGGGGTAATGCGTTTTGTTTATTTTTCAAAAAAAAAAAAAAAAAAAATCATTATGTAATGCATGATTTGTTCAAGTCTCTGTAAAAAAATTTAATATTTTTTTCTACTTACCCCATTATGTTTTTTTTTTTTTTTGGTGATGTATTTTTTTTCTCCCTTGTTGTGGCACATACTTTTTTAGCTTTAATTTGTTTTATTCTTATCACAATGTACTTTATTTAAATTATAGCATAACACGGCTTTAGAAATGTTTATACGAGTACTTTATATATTTTTTTTATGCTATTATAATATTTGAGGATGTTATATGAAAATTTTTGTCTAGACATTAATTTTTAAATTCTCTTGTATATCCAATTTATTAAATTAAGAAGGTATACAACAAAATGGGGATAACATTTAAAAACAATGTAAAATTTAGAATGATGTAATGTGATTTTTATTTGTCATATAACTGATTTGGCAATTAAACCCAAAATTTAAATTTAGTGTTTATTCTGATGTTTAATGCTGTAGAAATACTTTAAAATAAAAATCTAAATTTTAATCTTTATTATATTCTAGTTTGTATTTAATGCTACAAATATTATCAACTTTTCCTTTTTCTTTTTAAGTAATAAAATGTTGATGATGTGGCTTATTAAATTACTTATAAAAAGTAGAACTAGTTTTTGTATCCATGAAATCACGGGTGCATTCGAAATTAATTATTTAAGTTTACGCATAAGTGTAATGTCATTGGTATGAAACATGTTTGACATTTTTGTTGCTAACACAGCGCACAAAAATATTTCACTTAAATTATAATTCATTTAGTTCGGTGAGAATCATAACAACATTTTGATATCTATTTTTACATAATATGGAACTATTTAACATTGAGTACTATAATACAAAATTAACCATGTTAATTGAATAGGTGATAGGTATGTGGTTCATTTTCATCATTGACCAATGTTTTTTATTTTTAATTTGTTTTCCATATAATTTCATTATTTTTCTCATTAACCATTTCAATTTCACATGAACACCACTTACCGTAGGCCGTGATTCTTTTTTACATTAATTTGTTTTTTTCATTGCAATATAATTTTGTTGTTTCGTAGGATATCATGGCTTTAAAAGAGTATCATTGGTGCTCTCTATATTATCTCTCTACTATGATATTTTAATTTACTAAGCTATATAATATTTGAAGTATGTTATATGAAAAAATATGTTATTTTATTTTTTAAGCTTTGTTTATATGTAACCAGCAATTCATTGAAATTAACGGGTAAAATTGTACACCATAATATTGCACAATTGAAGTAATTATATGATGCTGTAATAATAAAATGATAAAAGAGTATTTATTTTTTCAATTTATATGCACGTGCAATTTTGGACGAGTCCTAGCTAGTAAGAGAGGATAACATTTATAAATGAAGTAAAAATTATTGTAATGTAGAGTTTTTTTTTTTTTTTTTTTTTTTGGCGACATAACTTATTTTACAATAAAATCCTAAAATTAAAATTAAGAAGTTACTTTGATGATTAATTATTGTTTAAATTGATTAATTACTTTACAGTTAAAAAGACAAATAATGTTTGTGGTGTTATAATTTGTATTTCATGCTACAATTTGCTTACAACTTTACTTTTTTTTCTTTTTTAAATAATATGGTAAAATTCTTTTAAAAGAGGGAATATTTTTATGTAGTACAGTGTTTTTTTTCTTTATTGTAGTTTTTTTTTTCTTGGCAAATAAATGACTTGGTGATGTGGATGTTAATTGTGTAGATAACTAAAAATATTGATGTGGCGTTAAGGTAGATAGTAAGTTTGTCTTTTTATTATTATATATAGAGATGGTAAATGTGATCATTTGTCATGTCTTTTTATACTCCCTCCAATTCTAAATAAACTTCTCTATTTCTCGTATGAACAAAATTTAAGGAAACACATTATCTCACCACGTAATTAAATTTGAACCACACAAACACACTAACCCAGCATACAATTAAATTTAGACAATACAAACTATTACCAAAAATGGAAATAAGGAAGTTATTATGAATAGACGGAAATGGAAATAGGGAAGTTTATCGAAAATTGGAGGGAGGATTACAGTTATGATAACGATTGCGATTGTTGCTATAGCCGCAACTTTAGGCAAGTCCAACACATGTGCTAGCACCAAAAGATCATTCACATACCCCTTCCCTCTAAGTAACAAAAAAAAACATCGGTTAGCTTCCAAGTGGCATAACTTACAAATTACGATAAAATAAATGCAATTTTTTTTAAAACCCGCTTGCTCTTTTGCTTTTTATTAGTAGACTCAATAAGACATGTATTCAACTCTGTGTATACCTCTGGGAAAAATCCTTTTATAAAGCCGCCGATTTGAATATCGTTGAATTTCTAAAAGACAAAATGATAAATATTATTAAAACTAAAAAAAACATGTTAATCTAGTAAAGAAATAAAATATTTTGTTGAAATAATGCTTAAAAATAAAACAAATTTTGTTTTGGTTGAATTTTAAAAAAATGACATCCCTTCACCTTCACTGTCATTAACATGACCATGAACCACATTAATATATCTTTGAATGTCAACCGGTGTTTTATAATCTTCAATTTTTTTCGGTTTTAGCAGGAAATCGGTAAACTCTTTCAAAAGTCTCCTCGTTGGTTCGTTCCGGCCATGTAATTGCAGACTTTTCCCAATCCCAATACATCTTGCGTTTCAACAGCATTCTATTAAGCTTATATTCATTAATGTCTCGTTTTTTCAAAACAAATCTTAAGTTTTGGATGAATTCAATTATTTCGTTGAAATTCCAAAAATGTGGCCGGAATAAAAATTATTCAAATTGTAGAAAAAATATTATTAATAGGCTATAAAACTCATAATAGTGGAGGAGAAAGTCCATCAAAGAGATGCACTAGCTCAATCGACAATTTGTATTCTTTTTCATCTACACAAAAGTTTTCAAATGGCAGCCGAATCAAGTAACAAATCCGCCTTTTCAGTTGGACAAAATCAGATTTTTGTGCTTTTGGAGTTAAAGCC
This sequence comes from Silene noctiflora, assembly GCA_009801015.1. Taxonomy (NCBI): domain Eukaryota; kingdom Viridiplantae; phylum Streptophyta; class Magnoliopsida; order Caryophyllales; family Caryophyllaceae; genus Silene; species Silene noctiflora. The sequence continues at coordinate 57,298 of VHZZ01002163.1, forward strand.
GGAAGAATTTTACCTTCACAATTTATTGTGGTGGTGACGAATATGGTATTTGTCAAATCCTCACTACAATAGTTCATAGAAAAAAGGGTCATCAGACCTAATAAGACACCATTACAATAAATTATTAAGTAAGTAAACAATGTCAGTAAAATTTCAACTCTTTACAAATTAAATAATAATTTTTAAAAATAAAATTTATCGTAGGATTCGATTCAAATCAACCTCAATTTCCTTGTACCAATCGGCTTTGTCGTTGTTTGTCAACTTACAACCTTTTTTCTTTTTCAAGAAAAAATCTTTTTTCTTTCGAAAAACGAATCAATAGTTATTACCGATTCACAAACTAATAATTTCATGTAGTTTGGCGCCTCAATAATTGTATTCACTTTCACGATATAAGGGTTTTTGATGTCTCCGTCTCTCAAAGAGACCAACTCTGCAAATCGATTAACATGACAACTCGAAACTTTTATTATAATCTTTAAACTGTAAAATGAAAATCCTCATGTTGCCTAAGTAAAGTCAGTAATCGATAACTTCATCTATGGTGAATGATTTCGAAAACTAGAGAAGATAAAACACGAAGTTGAACTTCTCGAATAACAACAAATGAAAATAATCAAAGAAATAAAAGAATCTCACATGATCAACCAATCCTAATCTTCTAAAGCTAATGTTAGATCGGGTATTAACTTTGGTGGCATGAGGAATGTATGACATGGTGTTGTTATTGAGAGTTACAAATATATATAAAAACAATTTTACCACCCATATAGTTGGTCTAATAGAGGGAGTTCTAGAGCTCAAGTAGTTCTAGACAGATGACTAAAATAGACATATAAACGGAACTATTTAATAGAATTTGACAATACCTTCACAATTACCACAATTAATAGAATTTGCCACGATTTATTAATATTTTGCCACGATTATTTTTATTACTATTATTTTAATTTTTTTTTCCATTTTCTTGTTTTGTCAATTCTTTCATTTTTTTAATTATGAACTATTAATGACCTTTTTTTTGCACTCCATCTCATAATTACCTGCTCACGCCTTACTCTCATCTCTTACTTATAAAAAAAAAATTCAGGTTAATGTAGGTTAATGTACAACCTTAAAGCTTTCAGAGTGAAAGCTACTCTATATATAAAACTACTAGTTTAAACCCGTGCAAAGTTGCACGGGTATATTTGTAAGCATTTTTTTAAACATCATTCAAAATTATCTTAAAATAATTTGTGTATATACGTGAAATATCTATATATGAGTTAAATATTCAGAAGCATATAGGAAGAGTTTAACTTCAAAGTATTGATCATAATATGGAAGTATGAATAAATATATTCTCTCTACACACTTATTTTCATCCCATTTCAATAAAAAAAACTCCTCACATAAATTAGAGAATTGAGGTGAAAACAATTGTGTAGAAGGAGTATGTTAATAACGTAATCATTATTACTAAAACCAAACTATGACATGATGATAGGAATTCGACATGGCTCAAAAAAAAAAAAAAACAAATCGAAATATCTCGGTCCCGATTAAACCCAATGCGTAAATTCATAGTCACTCTAAAGGCCCCGTTTACCATCTTTTAGGTAAAGTTCCAAATTTTAGGAATTGAAGACGTTAGATAACCAACCAATTTAATCTTTGCATAATTCACAAATCATTTAC
>VHZZ01002166.1:103478-115830 GCA_009801015.1 Silene noctiflora
ACTATTTGTCATTTGAATTTGTTGTAATTAAAGTATTTTTCCGGAAGTTCTTAAGATAAAATAGGAGGATTATACATATTTTATAAAATTTAGTAGGTTTTTCTTAGGACGGTCTTAAGTTCAGACCTCTCACAACCCCCTTTTCGTTTTAATATTTTATGATACTTGTATATGATAATTATACTCGAGTGATTATACTATTCATTCATATTACATAATAGATTTTATTAAGTTTATCACAAATGAGTAATGAATCCCAACCTCTTATATATTCTATGAGAACATTTTTATGGCGTTATTGGCCTTACTCTTTTGTCTTTGTATGCGATATATTTTGGAGACATTTTTAGGCGACTTAAATACTCAATTCGTCTCAGTTATATGTTAACCTTTGATTATAATATACTTTTTAAAAACAAAAAAAAAAATATAAACAAATGGCGACAAGGAATTCCTAGATAAAAATTTAATGCAAGAACGAAAATAACTGTTGTTCACTCACTCGTAGTTAAGTCGAACACAACCAATTTGCTTGGAGAATTATTCAATTTGCGTGGAGAATTATTCAAGCTTCCATCTCTTCTACACATTGTTCTCCTTGTTAAGGAGTACAATAATTATTACCCACACATGATTATCATCCTCTCAAAAAAGTTTTGTGATTACAATATCAATCTTGTTTAAACAAAGAAAAAGTAGAAAAGGCCCCGTGAGTTTTCACAGATTTTAAAACTAGTTTTCCCATTTTTCGGTTACACATTTTGTTAGTTTTCACTTAGTGTGACTTAAATTGTCTAAAAAACAACTTTGTATTATTTTTTTCTTATTCATTAGACTATTCAACTGCATCTCCATGGACAATCATAGATAAATTGCTTCAATTTATGTGACCGAGGTTGCCATTTGACCGAGAGGGACATCGGGTTATGTTTTATGTAAAACTAGGTCTGGTCCCCAGCCTCGTTCGGGCTATCGTTTATGGATTATATATATAGTATTGGTTGATTGATTGATTGTATAAACAGAAAATGCACGCGGTACCCTTGAGGTTTGTTTTTTCCCCGAAATACCCAATTTTTTTATCCGAAAAGCTTTAAGGGTCCGTTTGGATCGAGTGAATTGGAGAGAAAGGGAGGGGAGAGAAAAGGAGGGATTTATTTTCCTTTGTTTGGATACAAAATATGGAAGGAAGGGAATGGAGGGGGAGTGAAATGAGGGGATTTAATTTCTCTCATATTGAACAAACCATAATCTTTCCATGAGTGGCAAGATTTGGAAGGAAAACTTTGTTTGGCCTCTCATCTCCCTCCTTCCTCCCCTTCCATTTCCATTATCCATAAGCATAATCCATCCATTCCCCCATCCCCTCCTTCCCCCCCTTCCATTTCCCTCTCATTATTTTTGTTATCCAAACAACCACAATTCACTCCACCTCCCCTCCCCYCCCCAAACTGTATCCAAACAGACCCTAAGAGACCATAACTCGTGTTTACGATTTCAAAAAGTGATAATTTTTTTTTTCAAATTGATCATCTTTCCGGGAACTACGACTTGAATTTTTTTTTTTGTTGAGTTTGAAATTTGTGACCAAGAGATATGGTCACTCAAAGTTTGTTCGGTCAAAAAAACTTTGACACGCAATAACTCCTAGCCACGAGATCTAAATATGATAATTTTTTTTGAAATCGTAGTTCTCGGAAAGATGATCAATTTGAAAAAACAAATTATCACTTTTGGAAATCATAAACACGAGTTATGGTCTCTTAAAGTTCCTCGGATGAAAAAATTGGATATTTCGGGCAAAATATCAAACCTCAAGGGCACCGCGTGCATTATCCGTTCTATAAATTTATCTACTTACATTGAAGCCACTTAGTTAATGGATTATATATATACTATTGATTGATTGATTGATTGATTGATTGATTGTTTTAATGTCTACCGTTTTTTTAGGTTGCATCACACTTTAGTCGGTAATAATTTGAGCCGGCTCATAGAGCCAACGAAATCGACTCGGACAAAACTGATTTCGAGTCGACCTTGATCAAACTATTCGATTCCGAGTACTAATTAAATGAGTTGTGAAAATGCGATTGTTCATGGGTTTTCTGGTCTCTCTTTTTAATTTGAATATTTCGTATATGATAATTACATTCATTTGTTTCATAATATTTAAATAATTAGTCTCTAAATAAAATATATATAAAATTCGGTCCAATTGGTTCGAACCTAAATTAATTGATCTTAAACCAGGCCGAACCTAAGACCGAAACTTCAATAAATAAGGGTCAAAGCCGAACCTAAATAAATTAGCTCAAATTTTAGACAAATCAAAATAACCCGGCCCAATCTATTTTCCGGTTCGGACCTAAACTTTGTTCACCCCGTTTTTCACGCTTCTCGTTTTCAACCTAATCAATTTTTTCGCACATAATTCAAGTAACCCGAATAACGAGTCGGGCCGACCCCTGCGTTTGGCCATCTCTGCTAAATACTGATACCAATAATAGAAGAATCTAGAAACTTTTATCTACAAAACCCTCGATTTCTTCTCACACCCATCAGCTACTAGACCAATAACTACTACATTTTCTCTCTCTAGATTCTTCACTTTCGCAATCAATTTCTCTCTCTAAAGCAAAAATGGAGGATTTCGACATGGCGGCGGCGCAGGAGCAAATGATGAACGGCGGCGGAGGTATGGACTTTGACGGCCTAGACGACGGAGATTCCCCGGCGATGAAAGTCGGCGAAGAGAAGGAGATCGGAACTCAAGGCTTGAAGAAGAAGCTTCTCAAAGATGGCGATGGCTGGGAGACTCCTGACAATGGCGACGAAGTTGAAGGTTTTCTTCTTCTTCTTGTTTTTTTTTTTTTTTTTTTTATTCATTCATTTTTTTTTTTTTGGTTAGCTGATTGATTGATTGAGAATTAACGCCGACGAAGTTAAACGTTCATTGTTTGATTAATTAATTACTTTAGAATTTCGCTGAATGATTGATCCATTAGAATTTAGCTGAGTGATGGATTTTCTCGAATGAATGGCGACGTGATTGAAGTCCAATTTTCAGTGAGTTATTTCTTTGAAATGTTAGCATTGTTGCTAATTAATGGCGATGAACTTGAAGGTTCATTGTTTAATTAGTTATTTCTTTCAAATATCAGTGAATCAAATAATTTTTGAAAATTAATGGTGACGAGGTCGTAGGTTAAATTTGTTGGTTGATTAGTCTTTTTCTTCTAATTTTAGCTAATTGTTACAATTTGTGGACAGTGCATTACACGGGAACGTTGTTGGATGGAACAAAGTTTGATTCGAGTCGTGACAGAGGAGATCCTTTCAAATTCACTCTCGGCCAAGGTTTTTTTCTTACTCTTTTTTTAATGATCTGTTTTTATTTTGTCCAGAAATGACTGTCTATTTCATTTAAATGTATGTGTATTAATTATTTATTACTTTCTATTGTTGGTTGCAAAGTAGACTATGTGATATCTCATAGCTAATGTCATCGAAGTTGTTTTTATTAATTTCTTCCAACTGAAGAGAAAAGTATACGAGGAAAATTCTCACTAAGAGCGGATTTCTTAGTTGACAAATTCTGTTTGATTTTACGCTGCTAATCTTGCATGCTAAGATGCATTTTGACAATTAGGGTAATTGAACTTCGACCGAGCTTGTTGATGCTTTTGTATACTTCAAAAACAATCCTGTTTGAATTAGATTGTTAGTATGGCAAATTTGATTTGCAAATTTGGTTAGTCTTATAACTGAAATCGTAAATGGGAGCGAATCTGCTGAATTTGAACGTCGTTATTACTTTTATCTCCTGAATAGTCAGGATTGAATTACTGTTCATTATTTTATCACTTTGTGATGATGAGCATGTTAGGTGAGTAACTCATTGATGAATAATGTCCTTATGACACGGAGAGGAATAATGAGGCAATGTGTAAATATGTAGCCAAGAGAGTAGGTTTATGAGGAAACGCTTGCCTTTTTCATTGGGTAGATGACATAGTTGAGAGCTTCCTGAACACATGCTCCATTGTTGCGTCGCGGCTTCATCAAGTAAAGAATTATTTGAAAGCTAAAATAGACCAGTTTGAAATTAGACACGGCAAAGCAATTCCGACTCGAGACCCAAGAGTGCATGACCCAAATATGACCTAAAACCCGAATGACCCGTGACCAGATGAAACTACCCAACCAAAAACTACGCAAAATCTCCCGACCCGCAATTGGTCCTATCTGTGATGCTGAAGTGGCCGAAATGACTCAAAACGATATTTTATGTCCTACTTAATATTATATGAAACAAAATGGTCCAATGTTTATAACACTCCTTAGTAAATAAGCAATTTTGCAAACTACTACTCCCTTCGTCCCTGTCAATTGTTGTCCTTTGGTTTGGGCACAAAGACTATGAAAAGAGAAGGGGGCCAATTATAAGATGACAACTTCAGAAGTGGACCAAATTGAGTGTGAAAGATCAAATTGTTCATCAAATGCAATCCTAAAATAGAAAGGACAACAATTGACTTAGACACCCCAAAATAGAATGGGACAACAAATGACCGGGACGGAGAGAGTACTTATTAGTCGAATTATTACTTATTAAAGTGTTCTAACCACGACCTCAAGATGACCTCAAGATGCCCCGACTCAAAGTGACCTACCTATACTTGTAAATGACCTGACACGGAAATGACCAGACCTGATCAGCACCTCTGGCCCAGAATGAAATGGGTAGCAGACCCGATATGACCCTGACCGGACCAACATCCAACTCAGTTGACCCATTTATCTTGTCTATTTGAGATGTTTTCCTTTTGTCTTGTTTTGGAGCACCGGAGTTGTTAATTATTGTACAATATAATATTCAGCTTTTTCGTTTCAACTTTATTTTTGTAAGTTGGACCAGCTTGTGGCCTTTTATTTGAAGTATATGCACTGGTTATCTTATTTTGTTCATGAAGACGTGGATACTGCTACTGCTTTCTAAGAATTTTACGTTCACTACAAAAACTGGGGTGCATTTACGCTATGCTTATGTTGTATATAGGTCACCATCATAAATTTGCAATACTTTCCTATCCTTTGGGAGTAACCTGGCCTGCCCATATTTTACCAAGCTCTAATAATATCTGCGTGTGACTTGGTAAAATGTGGTACAATTTTGGTGTAATATGAACGAATCTTTCCCTGCCTGTATTTGAATTTTTACCCCGGCTTCATTGCTGGGCATATTTTTCCAGTCTTCAAAAGAGTTGAAGTAATAAAATTTCCTTGTGTGAGGTTAATCAAGATTCTTATTTGTAGTACTGTAGTACTAGCTTCTGACTAGTTTGAGGATGTTTGAAGGTGGAATATGTAGCTGTTAATTTGTCTTACGTTGCTAGGTGCTACGAAGTAATAACTTCTGGGTATTTTTGGTTTCTTTCTAATAACTTCTGGGTTATTTTTGGTTTGTTTCCTAGTATTCCAAGTAAGAATTTCTCCCTTAACGTATTACCTAATATTTTTATTGTGTGTTGAGTGAGTTAGGTCAAGTCATCAAAGGATGGGATATTGGTATCAAGACAATGAAAAAGGGCGAGAATGCTGTTTTCACCATCCCTGCAGAGCTCGCCTATGGGGAAGCTGGTTCGCCTCCTACTATCCCAACAAATGCTACCCTACAATTTGACGTCGAGCTGCTGTCTTGGGTTAGTGTGAAGGACATATGCAAAGATGGTGGAATCTTTAAGAAGATTCTCAGCGAAGGAGAGAAGTGGGAGAATCCAAAAGATGCAGACGAAGTGTTTGGTATGTTACCTTGTTCTTTAGTATGGGTGGTTACTCTGGTTAGTATCCATCTACAATAAGCTGATTTTTCTATTCATGATGACTGCAGTAAAATATGAAGCTCATCTAGAAGATGGAACCTTGATCGGAAAGTCAGACGGTGTGGAATTCACCGTGAGTGATGGTATGTCTATCTATGAGATTTTGACAGGCCATGTGCAAGAGTATGTTTGCAGTGTTGACATTGCTGCCGTGTCGCTTCAGGTCACTTTTGCCCTGCTTTGTCAACGGCTGTGAAGACTATGAAGAAAGGGGAAAAAGTGCTTCTGACCGTGAAGCCACAATGTAAGCTTCTTTGAAAAAAGTTGCTTTCTTTCTAGGAAGCTCACAATCTACCTCTACGCTTACTATTTATTATCCATTGCAGACGGGTTTGGAGAGCAGGGCAAGCCAGCCTCTGGTGATGCAAGTGCTGTTCCTCCAAATGCGGCACTTGAGATCTCTCTTGAGCTGGTATCTTGGAAGACCGTGTCTAATGTTACTGATGATAAGAAGGTTGTTAAAAAGATACTCAAGGAAGGAGAGGGATATGAGCGCCCTAACGAGGGAGCCGTAGTGAAATGTGAGCCCAGGGCCCAGACTTTTTTTCTCCTCGTAAAAATGCTTGTTGGTTCTGTATTGTCTGACACGAGGTTTCCTGACAGTGAAATTGATTGGAAAGCTTCAAGATGGAACTGTATTTTTAAAGAAGGGTCATGAAGATGGAGAAGAGCCTTTTGAATTCAAGACAGATGAAGGTATTGTCGGCTTGATGCCCTCTTATTTTGTTAGTTACTCCCCTTTCCCGCCTCGCATAAACTTGGTTTTTATGAGTGCTTGAAATTCATTTTCTGTGCAGAACAAGTAATTGATGGGCTTGATAGAGCTGTGGTGACTATGAAGAAGGGCGAAGTTGCGCTCGTGACAATTGCTCCCGAATATGCTTTCGGCTCATCAGAGTCAAAGCAGGATTTGGCTGTGGTTCCTCCCAACTCTTCAGTGACTTACGAGATGGAATTGGTTTCATTTGAGAAGGTCAGCTGTCTGTCTTTCTTTGCACATGTTCTACGAACATGAGCTCTGGAGTAATTTTGTTAAGACTTGGGATTCCTGATTTCAGGAGAAGGAATCATGGGATATGAGTACTCCAGAGAAAATAGAAGCAGCTGGCAAGAAGAAGGAAGAAGGAAATGTGTTGTTCAAAGCTGGTAAATACGCGAGAGCCTCAAAGAGATACGAAAAGGTAAAGGCATCCATTTGATGTGTTTGAGTTTGGTTGTATGTGGTTTTGTTTTTTAAGATCTCCTTTAATTCTGAACTCCTCGCCATGCAGGCTGTTAAATATATCGAATATGACACCGCCTTCAGTGATGAAGAGAAGAAGCAGTGCAAGACTTTGAAGGTATCTTGCAATTTGAACAATGCAGCCTGTAAGCTGAAGTTGAAAGATTACAAAGCAGCAGAGAAGCTATGCACCAAGGTTGATCTTTTGTACATGTAGCAACATTGTCATGGCATCTTTCAACCCCACAAAAAGTTTAATTTCGAGTTGATTTCTTGTCTAATTTGGAAAGAATGAATAATATTAGTTTGATCATCAATTGTTGGATATGTAGGTATTGGAGTTGGATAGTGTGAATGTTAAAGCACTCTACAGAAGATCACAGGCATATATACACTTGGCAGATCTGGAGTTAGCAGAGTTTGACATTAAAAAGGCTTTGGAGATTGATCCTGATAATAGGTATATTCTTCAAGCTGGCATTGGAGGCTTCGTAACTTATGATGTGAAACCGAGCAAAATTTTTGACCAACATTGAGCTAAGACGGGAAAAATCATTTATATCTTATGCAGGGAAGTGAAACTTGAATACAAGACCTTAAGGGAGAAAATTAAAGAGTACAACAGGAAGGATGCTCAACTGTATGGGAAGATGTTCTCTAAGATGGCCCTGCGCACCTAGGCAAGTATAAGACAGTAAGACAACTTTATGATTTTATGGCGCAAATTTCATCGTAGAATCATTTCAATCTTGAGGGAACTTTGAATGTGATGATGCCCCCCCACACATGAAGGATTTTGATTTTGTTTCGAAAATGCTTTTGTATCACTTGGAAGAAATTAGGAATCTATTTAAACATAATGCTCAATTTGTTTGCCAGTCTGTTTTACGTGATTTCAAGTTCATCTGTGTTAAACATAATGCTCGATTTAGAGATTTAGGAATCTATTTAAACATTTATCCTCACGCCACTTTATAGTTGTCTTTATCCGTCTTCCACAAGACTTATTGTCATCGAAGTATAATACGATACTCTGGTATATATTGTGCAGAGCTTAAGATGGATCAGCCGTATGCTGTTTCTAGTCCATCTCATGGATGCTACCCCCTTTTGTTCCATTCATTTGTTTACCTCTTTTCTTCTTTATGAGTAGTATTGCAATGAAAGGTAAATAAATGATTAGGATAAAGACAATACTAGTTTCTAGGAATACAGGCTAACTGTAAATTTGGATTTCATTCAGAGTGAAAAAATGACGGTTTTTTCTCCTCCATAAAGCTGTCTATTACAAGTTACAAGGCAATTTCTTCAGTACTTGATAAACCATGCGACACTAATGATGAGCTAAGAGCCTAAGATATCTACACTTGTCAATGTTGTTAGACCTTACTATAGTTACTACTACGATACTATTAGCAGACTGATGACTGATCACAGCAGCAGGTCGCAACTCACATCTCACAAATCATGAGATTATCCACTCCGAAATCATCAATAATAGGCACCCGACTACATGCACCACAAAACAGTAAAGAGGACCATCCTCAAATGTAGGATTATAAAATCATGGTAATTGACGATTGAATCTGGAAGATCAAGAAAACTGCAAAAACCCATACATTAGGCGTCCAGTGAGTCCAGTCATTGCATTCGCATGTTGGAAACATTGTTCATGAATCAGTTAAGCTCAACAAAGAAGAAGCTGTTTTAGAAACATCCGAAAAATGCAGTTCATGAGAGAATTATACTAGCTATACAGTATGTTTGTTGCTATTGAACTTTCCTGTACAACCAAAATATCTTTGATCGGAGTCATGTTACTCTTAATTAGACTTGAAATTATACTCCTTCACATCATTTAACGTAACTCCAACAAAATCGTAACAATCTTCTTGATTAATTTCAATTATGTATCATGATCAACTAAAATGCAACATATCATAATTGACGCTTCAATCGTAATTTCACATATGTGATTCGGAATCGGGAAACAAGTATAGTAATTTCTTCATGAAAGAAAAAAAAAAAAACCACAAATTAACGAAAGAAACTCAAGTGTAAATCATGAATTGAAATCGCAAAAATCAAAAGCCTTATTATATGTTAATGCCAACATACCAATCTCAAAATATAATCACAACATCATTGGTTATTATTAATGATGACTAATCATATATACCAGTAATCACAGTCACTCATTTATTTGATATGAACATAATAAAATCATTCGTACTTTCAGTTTAAGAACTATACTTGATGATCAGGATAGGAACAAATTTGAGAACGAATTGCGGAACTCACTCGATTTTAGAGCCAATACTTGAAAGCCCCTTCCAACTTAGAATTTCAATTCGCTTTAGTAATGTTTGAAAATCCGAAATTGATTTCATTTTCATGATTTAAATTGTAAAAATCAAAATGTTTGAATTCAATTCCAAAAATTCGTTTGGAGAGTACATAGAATTCGACTCCGGAATTTATTTTCTAAATGGCTGGAATTGGGCGGGTTGGGTATGGGTCAAAGTCCCCAAAATAATTTTTGTAATTTTTTATACGGAAAAAATAAATCTTGTGACGAAAAAAAATATTACGATGAAACTTGCATCAGAAAAAACCGTAATCAAGTAATGATGGAATTGAAATCTATTTATCTATTTATTATATTAATAAAGAAAGCTTTTTTCGAGCGATTTATCTATCTATCTATATTAATAAAGGAAGTCTTTTTCGAGCATTACAAAGAGTCCAAGCTTTATAAAATACGTAGAATAAAAGATAATATATACGATTACCTATACAAATTTTTAAATAAATGCAAAATAAAATAAAAGATACTGTAGAACTTAAGCAATACCCAGCTAATTTATAATTTATAAGAAGTACTCCGTAATAGATAAGCAATTGGAATAAGAAAAGAACTAAACAATAAAATCACGTTAGTATTGTTTAACACTCTTAGCAATTGGAGATTGATTAGGATACATTTGCATTAGGTATTTAGGTGTTGCTATACCATTTCATATATAAGCTACATAATGCAACATCGTGTTCATTATCATCTAACTATGATTTTGTAGTGTATATAGCTGCATAAAATAAATTATTGGCCTAGCCTTTTGTGATTTAGCATTAGATTCTTCTATTTTGATTTGATTCATTTGTTTCGTGTGAATGTTTAAGTTTATTGTTTAGTGTTTCTTTGCTATTATTTGTTATTGTTATTTATTGTTTACGTTATTAATTTATTGTTTACAGTTTCTTTTCTAAATATACCTCTGTTAATTTGCTCCACTAATTAGCTACACTAATTGACAAATATATATATACCGTAAATACATATATACGAAATAATTTACACAATATTCATCAATATTCACTTAAATTATCTCGCAAATTTCTTACCTTCTTAATAATATATCTTCTCAATCTCTACCATAAATACATATTTAGGAATATTGTTTTTATCGGTTTTCTTTACAAAGCTAATACGCGTTTTAATTACATTTTACATCTAACTTAAATGTATTATTAATGTCATAAATTATTCTTAATAGTAAAGTATAATAATATTAATAGTTTAAGTTAAAAATAACTTAACTTAAAGTGTCTTTTAACGGTAGTAACTTTTTTTTTTCTGTCTCTTACTAATATTATATTCGGATTTTCTAACATGTGCACATGTTAATAATTTAATTAGGGAAATATTGTTGAGAATATACCATGATAAATTAGAGTTGAAACTCATATTTACCATAATTAGTGATATATTATCAACATTTTTTCCCTACTTAACTTCTTATCATGTGCCCTTAGGGCACATGTTAGAAAAACCCATATTATATTACTACATTACATTAAATTAAAAGTACAGTTAATTTATGCAAATAATTTTATTGAGACTGCCTCTTTATAAATCAAATCTAAAGAATATCGTGCTGTAGCACGGGATCTACACTAGTATATATTGTTTTTGGTACAAAAGAGGGGCAGAGCCCCGATTCTAATTATGGATCGCTATTACACGGGGAGTGGTTACCCCGAAAATATCTTCTCTAAGAATTTGACGTAAATTATTTAGGGGAGCCTCTAAAATCGTAGGGGTTGTACTAGCTCCTACCCCACAATTGGCTAAGAATCCGCTGCCTTATTAGCTTCTCTGTAGGTATGCTCCAGCTGTACCTTCCAGTGAGGTTCTCAGATTAATTGCTGACATCTTCGGACAATAAACTTCAGACTATTACTTACCAGTTGGTCTTCTGTGATAATCTTCACGCACGGGAAATTATCCATATGGATGAGTAGTTTAGGAATTCGTAAAGCCTTAGCTTGTTCTAGCCCAGTAAGGAGAGCCATTAATTCGGCCTTCATAGAAGTGCATATTCCGCAAGATAGATAATACGCGGATATGAAATTACCCGTCTCATCTCTGAATATTCCCCCTCCACCTGCTTCCCCTGGATTGCCTTTTGCTGCCCCATCCGAATTTAGAAGAATCCACCCATGAGGTGGTGGAGTCCATCGAATAAGAATTTCGACATTCTGAGCTCGAGGTGATGGTATAAATATATCGTACTTGTCAAAAGCTTTCTTCGTGGTTTCGAACTGAGCATATAGAAAGGCCCGAGGGTCTGTTGGATTCTGATTTTCACGCCCGAACACCACATTGTTTCGCCACTTCCAAATCCACCAACATGTTATAGCAAAAATAATCGGCCAATTTACTTCTGAAGTATCCACATCGTTGCTTGCACTATTAGTGATCCACTCAAAGAATGATGTATTATARAAAGAGGTATTAGATTGATCAATACCGACCATATCCCATATTTGCTTCGAGACATAGCATGACCGCAGTARATGAYCAGTAGTCTCTTCTTCTTCATTACATCTTGGACATAAAGGATTATCCCCCATATTGCGAATAACCCGATTAACATTAACCATTAACCTACCATGAGCAGCTAGCCACAAAAACATCCGAGTWCGCTGTTGAACCGGGAGACGCCAAATGTTTTTAAAGGCTTAAAACATATACTGTAATTAGATAGTCCATTCCCGGTATGATTTAGTATCATTCAAAAAGTTTTGTTGTTTTGTTGTTTTGGTTTCTTAACTTATAACTTTATAAGGATGAATTCTGTTTTTTAGGAAGTAACTAGTTTTAAACCCGTGCAAAAATTGCACGGGTTGTTAATAATATTAAAATCATTAGTACCATATTTATCATATAATGGAATAGAATAAG
>VHZZ01002168.1:101862-122336 GCA_009801015.1 Silene noctiflora
TCAGGAGGATAAAAATGCTCAGGGAGTGAACTCCCATCCACTCCAATATTGACATCAGCCTTCTGTAACCCCACACATCCACCTGCACAGGAGCAGCAAGTACATGCTTGTTAACAACTTAGATATTCATGAAGGAAGAATAAGGTTAAGGTAAAACTAGCTTCGATTAGACCAGTGAAATCTCCGGAGTGAACGTACCAGTAAATAAAAGGCGTTAAATGTAAATCCTGCACAAGCTGAAGTAACAAGTGTATAGCTGACTGTGTAGAGCGATTTATTCAAAGGAACACCTGAAAAGCCAAAAAAAATATCACAAGATGAGCGACATAAGAGCTATTTTTAAATCTCTTTCAGAAACTCTACTGTGGGAGGTGGATAAAGAGCTGAATCCCTAATTTTTCTTAACCCAATGTGGACATATGCTAAGATAGTTATATAAACTCCAAACAATTCCCTATTCCCTTATATACTAAGAGATTAAGTCTCGAAGCAAATTTTCCCTCCAAATGCTCTTATACATAAATAAGGAAATAAATGAGTATTTATGGGCTATAAACAATAAAAATCCTAAATAATTTGAGAATGTCATACACAAAAAAACTGAGTGTACGAGAATTATTTTCGACAGAGGTGGGGAGTATTATTTTCGATGGAAATGTTGTTGAAGGGTCAGCTTTCTTTAGATATCTAGGATCTATTATTCAAAAAGATGGGGAGTTAGACGGAGATGTGGCTCATTGAATTAAAGCGGGATGGGTGAAATGGAAAAGTGCTACATGGTTCTTATGCGATAAAGATATGCCCCATAGATTAAATTGAGTATGGCTGAGATGCGTATGTTAAGGTGAATGTGCGGCCACGCAAGGAAAGATCGATTAAGGAATGAGGTGATTAGAAAAAAAGGTGAAAGTGGCGCCAATGGAGGACAAGATGGTGGAAAATCGACTAAGATAGTTTGGCAATGTGAGAAGGAAACCTAT
Source organism: Silene noctiflora (assembly GCA_009801015.1). NCBI lineage: Eukaryota > Viridiplantae > Streptophyta > Magnoliopsida > Caryophyllales > Caryophyllaceae > Silene > Silene noctiflora. Next base: position 102,843 of record VHZZ01002168.1, read on the forward strand.
GGACGCACGAGTTAGGAGGCTGGAGACTTCTGAAACAGAAAAGGTTGCTAGGGTAGAGGGAAACCAAAACAGACATGGCTGAGAGTTATAGAGCACGATATAAGATTTCTCGGGCTTGACGAGGGGATGGTGTCAGAGAGGGCACAGTGGAGAGAAATGATACATGTGGATTTTTAGTTTTTGATGTTATTTGAAATATTTAATGTTTTTATTTATTTATTTATTTTTAAAAAAATTTATTTGCTCTTTTCGGATTTAGTAGAAGTCTTTACCAACAACTTTTTATATATTAATACATATTTCACTTTTAAGATATTCCGGACCCTTAAGTTTTACTTCAGTTTTGGAAATCGTTTTAATCTTTATTCTCAATTTAAATTCTTTGTTTTATACAAGAAATACGGACTTAGATTTTAAAACCTATAAGGCTACCTTGGCTTTTGTATTATGTTTCACTCCCCTTTTGTTTTTCACTTTTCCTTTTCTATATTTTCGCNAAACCTATAAGGCTACCTTGGCTTTTGTATTATGTTTCACTCCCCTTTTGTTTTTCACTTTTCCTTTTCTATATTTTCGCATTTTGAGGTGTGCGAACTTACTTCGGTTTTGAAAATCGTTTTAATCTTTATTCTCGATTTAAATTCCAAGTTTTATACAAGAAATTCGGACTTGGATTTTAAAACCTATAAGGCTACCTTGGCTTTTGTATTATGTTTCACTCCTCTTTTATTTTTCACTTTCCCTTTTCTATATTTTCGCATTCTGGAGTGTGTGTTCACCCATGGACGGTTCTAAAGGATGATTCATGTCAGCCGACCCCTTTTGGGATTAAGGCTCTGATGTTGTTGTTGTTGTTGTTAAGATAGCTAGCAACACACCACACGGAGAGCAGTCGAGTCGACTCTCGACTGAGAGCATAACTAAGTTGATAAAGAGAGTTGCATACCTATAGTAGCAAGGAGGAGTCCAAGCATAGAACAGTAGACGGAAAGCACGGACCACCAGTGCAGCCTTTCCTTGTGATCCTGAAGAGGGTAAGTATATACAATTGATAAGCTAATTGGCATTCAATATCATCAATCCACAACAAGGAAAATGTTTSGATTGGCAAACATAAACTCAAAGATAGAATAAAGGAGACACTCAGGACTCCGAGGTACCAACCCCTTTCCAATCCTTGCATCAATACTCTAGCACCAAACCAAAGTTTTAAAAAGAAATACAGTAGATGAATCTCCAAAAGCACAAATGAAAACAGGTAGAGGGGAAACCATGGAAAGATGTGCACAAAGGTCTACCACAGAACCAAACATAGTGCTGAAGGTAACTAATGCCTCAGTAAAGAGTCCTGACCTGCATTTGTACAAGAATATGACCAAATTGAAGCCCAATAATGCAAGTCACAGCGGCTGTCAGGGAGCTGTAGTAAAAAATGCATCAATATCAGAACTCAGAGCACATTCACAAAATAAATCTAACGTAAAAGCAATTGCCAGATGAGATAGCATTCAGAGCAGTATTTTCACAAAATTATTTAATCATAGCAGAGAATTTTCTACTATAAATACAGAATGTACATTGAATCGAAAAATACTATTCAAAAGAAAAGAAACTCAGATTACCCCAAAATTCCTTCGGGATCAAATGGAGCATGACACCATGAAGGTGAACTCTCAGGGATTCCAAACCTGGTCTTGTTACACTCCTATAAGGTAGACAATTGTTAAATATATCCAACAGCATGAAAGACTCCTACAAATGTTACAAAAGATACCTTCAAATTGCCATAAGTAGGCTTGGCATAGAGATGACTAGTACCAAGCACAAAGCGATCAATCATTGCAGCAGAATTGCAGGCAGGACTCAGGTCACCTCTCAGTCCACATTTAATCTACAAAAATGAACAAGACACGTACCAAAGACATCAGGCACTATTGTCGCACGCAGAAGGTAACATATGTGATTTTGATACATCTGAACATATTCCCTAAAGGTATTTGCGAAACAATGGCATTGGCAAAGATTCTAATCCCCCTAAAAATACAAGTTCAATCAAAGCAACCCGGGACTCCCAGAATACGTATGCTTCCTTTAATCGATTGTCAACAGCTACACTAAAAATCAAAATATTCCAATAATACAAAATACAAAGAATGAAATGGGAGAATAACATAATCTTGGAAGTTGGAACAGCACTCAGAATCCGAAGGACTTGAGTTATTGATACATATTAAACTTAATCCTTAAGTTTTACTAAATATTAACTGTTCCACAAGAGCAAAAGATAATTTATCAACATTTATAATATAGAGGAAATAATACTTTAGCACTCACCTCCGTCACAGTGGTACTATTTGATGTGGAAAAAGGTGAATTTGATCTTGATATATGCCAATCAGGAACATATAAGCCATAAAGAAGTCCACTATATACAGCACAGAGGATTCCAACAACACACCTACATAATAAAACAGCATCAGCATAATCCTGATGGTAAAGAGTTCACATCCAATTAAAATGTCTCTTAATTAATTAAAATATATCTTGTTAAGTAACACAGATTAGGAACCTGCGCTAGAAAGACAACGAGACGCACGGAGAATAATCCTAGTCATCTCACGGAGTTTTATCGATGATAGATTTCCATCGGAGATGATAACTTAATATATTTCCATCACCCACTAGATATTGATGTTGAAGTGAGGCAAAAAAATAACGAAATCAAATATTACCATTGCCAAATGTAGCTTCTCACGATGCTGAATCTTTTCCACTTCCGACATGGAAGCCAAATTTCACATAAAGCAGCAACCGCATATGCAATAGATATCCTCTGGACACATGAACGATAGAAGAATTAATATTGCTGTGGTATAAATGTCACATAATACTGTACAAACTCGTTCCTACACCCAATTGGGCTCAGTAAAAAGCTCGGGCGCTAGAAATATATCATAATATCAAATAAAAAAGGCAACAACTGAACACTGATAAGTCTTCATTCGAGAGTTCTCGTTTTACTCAGATGGAAAGATCAAATTTACTTTTTACCATAAAAAAATTTCGACGGTACATGCCATATATTGCCAATCAAGATATTTAACTTCAAAACACATAATGGCATAAATACGAGGCTATGACTCGGACAAACATACCTGCAAAATGCCCATCCAACGTATTTGTAAAATATCAACACCATATGTCAATGACTTGGCCCCATGAAGATAACCACCTGTTGTGCATCCAATAATACATGATATGTTAGAATATATCAATAGAATCCATAGATTGGTCATGAACCGTGCAAGTTGCATGATGAATCCACATTCAAAGGAACCAGCAAGAGAAAAACCCAAATTCAAATAACAACGAAATGACTGTCAAAAACTCAAAATACAGTAAATGAGATATGCACATTGCAAGCATACCAATCTGGCACTAATTATCTGCAATGAATACTAAAATCTTCACATATACAAGGTTCTGCATGTATCTAAACCTTCTTACCCCGCAATTTGCGCGACACTCTGAAATGTTGTTGTGTATACAAAGGGAACCTTCAAATCAGCTCTCCTTTGATTTCATTATAGTCAATGTTCGGTTCAACGTCCTAAACACAGTTTTGAGCCTTATAACCCAATTCCACAATTCCACAAACGGGTCATTCGGGTTGGTTTTGACTGTAATAAGGTCGATCCGGGTTGGATCATTTCGAGTTTTGTGTGTTCTATCATTGAGTCATTGATTGGAGCCGTCAAAACTCGGATTCAGGTAAATGAGAGTTGGTCATTTGGGCTGAGTTAATTTTCCAAAGCCTAGGACATTATGGTCAAGCAACAAGTAAAATTCAAAGGTCCTTGCAAAGTCCCCAATTGGCACAAAAGTACTCCGTACTATTTAATCAACGACCCTTAGTCAAAATATCAAAACATAGTACTGCCACAGCACTAATAAGCTAGCTGTATACTTTCCCAAAAAAATGCTACTTGCACAGAATGGAATCATTTGTATAAGCAGATGCATCCATAGATCTTCTTATATACACCAAAGATTTACGGCCGTATACTGACACAACACGTTAAATAACCAGATCATTATTAACTACATATTAACCATATGTAATCAAACAGATAAAAACTACAATCGTCTTTACGAATCGATTTATTATTGATCGAAATCCAAAATGACGTTTGGAACTCTGTTGAGCCAAATTTAAAAAGCGACCTTAATATATTAGGTAAAACTACTGAAATCTGTTACAAGTCATATTCATAAATTCATAATGTGATGTTAGATTAATTAAATTTCACGCTAAGCAATCGTCATCTATAACAGTGAAATCACAACAGTAGGGTTGCTGTAACCACACTCGGAAATATACGGTTCCGGTTGAGTTAGATAAACAGATTACTCCCTCCGTTCCGGTCATTTGTTTACTTCTCGTTTTGGCACAAAGACCGAAGAAAGAGGAGGGGTCAATTATTGGATGACAAGTTCCCAAAATAGAAACGTAAATAATCGAATGGTAAATAAAAGACCGGAACGGAGGAAGTAATTAATACTCTCTTGTAATCTAACCTTGAAGGAAAACGCCAAGGAGAAATAATTTGAAAGCTCTCGAGATTGCTTTTTTCGTCGCATCTACTCTGTCGCCTACTTTCTGCAAAATTGCGATATTTATTTAACAATATATTTCTATAAAAAGAAGGAAACTTGAAGACTAGATTAATGGCGAGACTCATGACAATCATCAATGGTGTAACCTTGTAGGCAATGGCGAGAGAAACGCCGGCAATAAATAGAAAAAACGGCATAACAAAATCGGCTAAATGCAATCCATTCCAAGGCGCGTGCGCAATCGCCGGAAAAATAGATCCTCCGTAATCAACAACCATCATCAACTACAAAAATAGAAACAAACGATACATATTTCAATCAAAGGTAAACAAATGATTGAGACGGAAGTACGGAACCGGATAATGTGGAACATACGAAGACGCAAAGACCACGGAAAACATCGAGAGATGCGACACGAGGAGATTTAGGTTTGGCGGTGACGAGGTTCATTGCAGAAATCGACGGCGGAGGATGTGGCGGAGGGAGTGGTGGTTGTTCGATGTCGGTGTGAAGAGGAGTGTACTCTACCGCCATTGTTGATGGATAAGGCGGGTTAGGGTAAGGTTTGAAGGGAGGAGCGTTAATGGAGGGAAGAAAGGAAAGGAAGGGAAGGGAGATTTAAAGGAAGGAGATATAGAGAGGAGGAAGATGCGTGTAACTGGTAACAGGAATATGGTATTGGTATGGTGTAGGGAAAGAGAGAGAGGAAGTAATAGGAAGGTCTTTTTGTATGTATATATAGGGATTATAATAATATTATTTGATTGTATTTATGTTTCCTAATTTAAGAAAGTCTTTTATAGGACGGTTTTATAATATCTCGTTATTCCATTCTATTTATCTATATATATAGTTTCCTAAAGATAATTGGTAACCACCATTATACATTCTTTACCAAAATTTGGGAGAGACTCTTGTTATTAACAAACCGCTCTTCCGTATCTATTTATTTATTTCCGTTATCTATATTGTTAGTAATTATGTACAATAAGGATGAGTTTTATAATAATATTTGTCTAAAGCAATTTTACGCTCTTTTTGTTTAGATTTAGGAGTGATACCTCATTATTATTCGGCAAATTATCCCGAGTAATTTAAAATTGCGATATAATCTCTTCAAAATAATTCTAAATTATCAATGTTCTAGGTTTGCATCCAATTATTCTAAATTATCAATGTTCTCACTTGTACCCTCTAGTATAGGTTAACCCCACTTATACCCTTCAACTTTCTAATTATTCTCACTTATACACCTTAAGTATAGTAAATGATGAATATTGATCGATTAAGTGGGGAAGAAGGGTAGAAGATGATTGTTGAAGATGAATTGTAGTCATATAAAATGAATTTTGACGAAAAAACAATGTTTGTTGGAGAGAAAACAAATATATATCTCAATTACGGTACTCTTCTTCATATTGTTTACATAGCCCTTAACATCTTATTTAACGGTACTTAACATTTCTTCTCCCTTTATAATGACAACCGAGAATTCACTTAACATCTTAGGTGTTTAGTATTATGGTCATGATTCCTATGTAACTAGATGTTTGAGTGTAGACTTTCCTTAAAGGTAGGGATGTAAATGAGATTAGGTCATACTTGAGGGGTATAAGTGAGACTAAACTAGTAAATTGGAGGGTATAAGTGAGTTTTTTTGAAAAGTAAGGGTACAAGGGGGATTAGCCCATACTAGAGGGGTACAAGTGAAAATTTCCCAGAAATCAAAGTAAATCGAAATTTTGTTTCTAATTTTATTCCAAAACAAGATAGTCTTGAGTCTTGACGGACAATAACTTTGTAAGATAGGGTGCCAAAACTGGATTAATGTTGATGATGTGAGTTTTTTTTCCTTTTTTTTTGTTTTGACGGGGGCTCTCAGGCGCTACCCCTCTACCAATATGTACCAAGCCCTTAAAAGTGATAGACTCGAAATTTAGATGGCATAGCATCAAGCCATATATACCACAAAATTGCTCTTAGACGGACTTGGACCTGACTCTCAATTGAGAAAAAGGATTATACATATGATATATTACATCGAACTCCATATATATTTGAGTTTTTGTTTATTTTTTTTAGCTTTATAATGTTTTTTTGAGTTTATATGTAATATTTTTGAGTTATATTGGTAATTTTTTTAGCTTTATGTTTAAAAGAATTAACTCAAAAATATTACTCCGTCTTATTCACTATTTTCTTCCCTATTTCCTTAAACGGATTATTCAGGTTTTCTTTCTCTTTCCTATTTTGGTAACTTATACTCTTATTTTATTCATCCATCTCCCCTATCACCAAACCCCACCCAACTCTTTTACTTCTATTTTATTCTTTTTTTTTTAATGTTTATGGCCCACAATTTCTTATTTAACTCTTAATTATTCATCCTTCTCTCTTATCTACAAACCCCACCAAACTCCTTTATTCATATTCTATTATTTTCCTTAAATATTGTGCYCATATCAAAGGGGAATAAAACAATGAATATGAGAGAGTATAACAAAACTCGTAATTTTTAAAATAAAACTCAAAAACTTTATCTTAATGGTCAAAAAACTATATCATATGATGTAGTACATGAGCGTACATCAGATGTATTATACACTTACTGCTCTCAATTGCTTTTAGGCAGGCTTGAACTTGACTATCTTAAAAATTTCACCCAAGTTTTAACTACTAGAGCATTAAGTATCTTACCTTTTGGGATTTTAAAAAAGACAAACCTTGCAAACTTGAAATTACGAGGGACAATTTTTTCTTATTATTTTGTGGGTTTTGGTAGGAGTGGTAGGGGTACAAATCTTTATATTTTTGGATTTTGTTTTAAAGAAATTATGTCATATGAAAGTCCATTTTAAGTATCTAGTTATGAATATATGAGATGTTTATAACTTTTTGTTTGCTAGGTAGTACAGAGCATGTTCTTTTTGATGTTTTAGACTTGTGCCTGGTTTTATATATAAAAAAATTGTAAACTTTGTAAAATAGTGAGAAATTAGAGAAAGATATTTTGGAATGGAATAAAAAAATAAAGAAAATGAGAGTTACAAATACGTTGGGTTGAGTAATTTAATATGGACTAGCTTTTTTCTTGAGAGATATTATTATAGACTTATAGAGTTATAGTACACTAATAATTAAGAATGAATGAACCGAATTTAATGAGATGAATTAAAAAATAAAAAAATAAAAAAATAAAAAAAATAAACATAAATTTTCGTGGAGGAATGTCTATGTTTATTTGATAATGTTGGATATGTTGCCTTTTGTGAGTGGTGGTGTAGTTGTGGCAAACTTTGATGGTGTTGTTTTGTTTTAGGGGGAAAGTTGAAAAGCTAAAGTAGGGTTTTTTCTTGGATTTACTTGACAAGTTTAAGGTGGATTTGGTTTTCTTCATTGCCATCTTTTTTCACCTCATTTATTAGGGTTGAGAGATCGGACCAAAATTTTCTTATCAGATCTATGGATTTCCTTGTAATTGACTATATGAAGAAATAGCGGTATTTTAAAAGGAGGTGTGCAGAAGCGTTTTTATCTAATAATGAGCTTGGTTTCAGGGAGAGTTTGACTCTTGTTTGATTTTTACAAATTTATATTCAGTTAATTTTAATTTTTGTTACAATTCTGACGTATTATTATTATTAATAAAATTAATCTTTTACTCAAAAAAAAAAAAAAGGGAAAATCTCTCTCGGAAAAATAATTATGGAAAATTGATTAGTTACTTGTCTATCTTTTATAGTTTCAAATTAATAATCATGTAAGAGCACACTTGATAAAGCTGATTCGACCCAAAACTAGATTTAGAGACTCGAGATTAACCCGTAACTTGATCAATATGACTCGACCCGAAAATTTATTGTTTCTCAATTAAAGTCTTTCATCTCTAAATAACTTGATAATGACCCACCTGTAAATGAGTCAAATCCAAATTTACTCGTCCTAATCCAACTCGATCCGGAACGAACCGACTCCAACCCGACCTGATTGACTCGTTTGTGAGTTCTACGTATGAGTAGTAGTTACAGAGCATTATATATAGCCCTGGTTGCGATATTTATGTATTATATATGTATGCATGTGGGAAAAGCTTTTACTTGGTAGGATTATCGGCCTGATTAAGTTTGTTCGTTATTTGCCTTGAATCTTGATCCTCATTAATTTAATGATAGACCATATTTTTGGAACATATAGGTAATGTAATAATGTTAACGTATGGTATTTTTTTTTTTTTTTGATAATAAATGTGAATATAAGAAAGGAGGTAGTTGACTAGTAGCTACCTACTTACACGAAGACGTCGGTGTATCAAAATTTCCATATATAACCATAACCGTGGTGTTCATGTTTATAGTTAAGCTAATATATACCTTCATATATTTAGTTTAGTCAACTTATAATTTTGTTATTTCTCTAATGTTTTCCCTCACCGGTTGCGGAGTTGGCTATGTTTCGTAATCAACACAATTTGCTTAAACTCTAAGTTAAAAATGTTTATTAATTCAGATATATCAGCTATTCTGTTAAACTTTCTAAAGTTGTGGAGATATAGTAGATGTAATAATCAAATAAAAATACGTCACCAAAAAGTTGCTCCGTAGTCTGTACCATTATATCAAAGTTGAAGTTTTCCAATTTCCATACGAAAACTTTGATGCTGCCCATGATCGCATCTCACCACTTATATAAGTGTGATTGTTGCACCCAATACACACATACCAAGTATATGTTATACGGAGTACTCTCTCTTCGCTAAATAATTTTCAATTTATTTTGTGAGAGGCAAAATAAATAAATATAACTATTGATTAGGACAAATGGAGTATTTGCTACGAAGTTATATATATTCTGTTGATTATATATATATGATGTAAATTCAATATATTGTACTCTGTAAACCCTTACTTCCTTTGTAAATTGAAATGGAATAGGACAACAAATGACCGGACAAATGAAGTACTTGATTTTTTAATTATATGATATTTTAAGGCAAAGAAATTAATAAAAGGGGTCTATAAAGAAATTACTCAAAATGGATTCACGTAGGATATAGATACACAAACTTGTGTTATGGAGTAAGTCGTTGACGCTTCGTAGATGTAATACTCCATTGAACCGAAGGCGTTATTCGGGTGAAGTACTCTCTTGAAAAGGTCAATTGATAGACTTAAAGTCTGACTATTTATAACAAGTTACCGTGAATGACTGCACTCGAGCCCGTGTTTGGGCAAAAAAGAGTGACTTTGGTCAATTTTATAGAGTAAACTTAACAAAGAAAAAAAAAAAAAAAAGGATTGTAGCAAAGTCGTTTTGTGGCTCGGTGACTTTGCTACATTATTACCATTTTTTTGGCAATTTCGAGCCGGTAGTGAAACATTCAGAGACATTGCTTCAAATTGTTGAACCATTCAATGACTTATTTTTCCTTATTTAAGCTTTTTCTAATACTATTAAGTGTATTAGTCGATGGTGGGTAAGCAATTTCAATACAAATATAACTTTGGAGTTGACGTAGACCCATTTTCAGTAATAAGTTTCATCTCAACCAACACTTATTAGCTTATTATGCAAAATAATGTTATATATTGTCGACTCACTGTATTACCTTTACCAACGATTAAATTGAAATCTCCTATATATACTAAAATAATAGGAAAAACTCAAAGGTTTCCCACCTAAAATACTTCCCCTGTTTTGATTGATCTTTTATTTACTTTCCTATTATTTACTTTCTTATTTTAGATTTGCTCTACGTTTTTGGTGATAAAAAATTCGTTCTTTTCAAAATAAGCCGTAGTTAAAAGATATGTTACTAAAAACTTTATAAAACAATATTTAATTTTGTGTAAGAATTTATTTTCATTAAAATACACGTTTTTATGTCATTACTTAAATCTCTTCACTAATTTTATTTTTTTATTTTTTTTACCAAATCAAAATATAAAGATTAAAAACTAAGGAATTGTTAATTTACAATCTAAAAATAATATACTAAAAAAAAACTCTATAAACATTGTGCATGCATTGTACGCGATCTATACTAGTTTACAAATATATTATTATTTCAATTTCGACGTTATATTTCTATTTTAAAGGAAATATGTCAAACAATCATAATTAATTTGGAATCTCTCAATACAAATATAGTCTTGAGATACAAACGAATTGATTGACCACTAGTATAGATCCCGCGCAATGCGCGGTATATATAGACTATTTATTTTTTTAAGGTTATTTATGATGAAAAACTAAAGTTATGAAAAGTGTATTTTATGAAATGTATATTTTTTTTACCATAAAATTCAGGATTTTATTTCATAAATTTTCTCCAATTATTTTAATGAATTTTTTTGTCACAAAGTTAATGGTAACTGGTAAGTATATGTCAAGCTATTCTCTAAATTTATAAGTATTGCATTTAATGAAAAATTTACCAACTTATAGTTTATAGTTTAACATCAATTTTATATTATTTTAATGAAAAATCATAATTTTGAATTTAATTATAAGATTATATTTTAATAAAAATATAATAGTGTAAAGAAATAAAGTTTTACTTGTTTCTTTATTTAGATAGAATCATTTGGAAGGAACCGTAAGAGGATTATGAGATAAAATCATAAGAAGATGATTTTATTTATTTATGGCATATAAATAAAAAGATGATTAAGAAATCAATTAATGAGATTGAGAACCACTATTAGAAGGTGAATATTTAGGGGGGGACTTAAGCGGGAAAAATCATAGCTTTGTTAATCTTTTAGTATATAGAGGATGTCCAAACAAATTTATAATACTAATTGATTAAATTAGCCGTTTCTAGGAGATTGTAATAATAAAATGTAATTAACCTTTACCGTCATAACAAAATTGAAAATATATAAAATACTTAAAACTATTATGAAATCTTATATGGAAATTAATAATGAATTAAAAGGAAAAAGTATCATTGACTTTTGAGCATTATAATATAATTATTATGTTAATATTAAACATTAGATATAAGTGGCTTTGCTGCGTGGGTTTGGTCGGATAATTTCTTATCAAATCAAACCGACCAAACAGATTATGTAACCCCTAACTCTTGTTTTTTGGCCTTTTTTAATCACCTCCTACATTTTGATATTTTAGTGGTTTGCACTTTGCAATCCGGAGCTTGAGAGATAAATTACGTAGAAGTTAAGTTGTTACCGGTAGATGGCCCCACACACTTAGGTAAGTGACATATGGTCTGGTATGAATCACTCCGTTCTATTGGTTATTAGCGAGCTACCTGGTCTTGCAGCTCGCGGATCATCTATATATAATAATAAAAATACAAATAAAACACTTATCCTAATGACACATCAACATTTGTAATTATCTATATAACTCACCCTCACATCACCAAGTCATTTATTAGTTTTAGGGGGAAAAAACAATAAAGAAAAGAAAACAAAGTATCACATTAAAATTTAGGATGTCACACTATTATTTATTATTTAAAAAAAATGGCAAATTCTCATTTGTGACGGAAGGTATCCGTCACAAATGAGAAGACGGGTACCATTTTGTGAGACAAAATGCCCAAATAGAGGAGAGAGGAAAGCAAGTGGGGGGGTGCCCCCACCTTGTCCCCCTATTTGTTTTGTGAGTGGCATTATCCGTCTTCGGATCCGACCCGTCACAAGGGAGACGCTTTGAAAAAAAATATAATAAAGGTTTAAGCGATTTGTACCATTACAAACTGGAGCACCATAAATGCATAACCATTAAAATTCATTTTTTTCAACTTTAAAGTAGATTAAACGACTTAAACAACAATCAACAAGGTAAATTCTAAATTCAATTTAAGGATTTTAATGTTGAAATAAGTTATCTCGAAGAAAAAAAATTGCGCGGGTTTATAAATTGAACATATAAATAAACTTTAACTATTTTATTGTTACAACATCATATTAATTTAATCGTGCAATACCATGCAGTACAACCATACCTGTTAATTTCAATGAATTGGTTACGTATAAAAAAAGAGCTTACAAAATAAAATAACATATTTTTTCATGCAACATACTTTAAATATTATACAACGTACTAAATTAAAATATTATAGTACAATGATATTAAAGAGAGCACCAAAGATACTCTTCTAAAGCCATGTTATTTTATGAAAAAACAAAAATTATATTGCAATGAAAAAAAAATCACAACCTACGATAAGTGATGTTCATATAAAATTGACAGGGTTAATAGTAAAAATGATAAAAATATATGAGAAATAAATTAAAATAGTGGCCAGCGATGAATATAAGCAACGAAACAATCGTCTATTCAATTAACACAGTTAATTTTGTATCATAACTCTCAATGTCCAACTAAGTACTTTCATATTACCTTCATCCGGTATTACGTCTCTATGCCCATATAATATAAAATCTTAATTTATATAAAATAGATATTACGATGTTGTTACATATGGTTCTCACCAAACTGCATTAATTATAATTTCGATAAAATATTTTTGTGTATTTGCAAGACAAGCAAGGCTACAAAAATGTCAACATGTTTCATACTAATTAGGTTACAGTTATGCGTAAATTTAAACAATTAATTTGAAACGTACCCGTGATTTTCACGGGCACAAAAACTATTTTTTTTTTAAACAACAATGCTTTTAAACTATATCGTACTCCTATGATAAATTATAATATATTTTAATTTGTAAAAACCTCACATGACGATAAGTATTACATAGATTCTTGTTTAAATTCGTTTTCACTTAAGACGACTCTTAGACCAGACTAAAATAAGGGGGCGTTTGGTTAAAGAAAAGGATAGAGAAAGGAAATCAGAAAGGGTAAGAGGGATAAAGGTAAGAGATTATCTAAAACTTAACTAATTGTTTTGTTGCAACAAGAAAGGAAATTAATGGTCCACTCACTCTTACTCTTGCCACTAGCACACACCACCACAAGCTGAGACCCCACCATGTCGCCCCACCTGAAACTGTTACCCCACCCCACCCCAACACAACAACTGTCACTTTAATTTTCACCCTAAAAAAACTCTCCTCTACCCTCGAAATCCGGCAGTCTAGCCGGGGCAGTGGGGTGGACAGTGGGCTGCTGGCGAGCTGGGGTACTTGGGGAGAAGATTGGTGGTTTGTGGCTTATTTGGGTGTGCGGGTGGTTTAGGTGGGGGTGGGGGGGGGGGGGGTGGTGGTGATGGTGGTGGTGTCATGGGGTGGTGGCGGTGGCATCGTGGTGGTGGTGGCAATGGCGTCATGGTGGCTGGTGTGGTGGTAGTCGCAAGTGTGGTAGTAGGTGAATAAGGTGGTTGGAGGGTAACAAAGGTAATGAAATCTCATACCTTGGGGGTGGGGGGGTAAGGAATTAGATGGATTGAGGGGTAAGTAAGGGAATTTCATTCCCTTTGTTTGTGTCAAACAAACATCAACAAAGGAAATCAATAACTTTGTTTCCCTTTCCCTTTTTAATAGGCACCTAACCAAACGCCTCATAAAGTGAAAATAGAAGGAGGTTATGATGGGTCTTAAGTTAAGACGGTCTTAAGTAAGACCAATTGTAAATATTACTTCCTTTGTTCCAATCATTTATTTGCCTTTCATATTCTTAGCGAGGAGTATTTTAATAAATGATTGAAATGTGAAATATAATTTAAAATAATTCATTATTTTTTAGTTACTTATTGTTTTTCATTTAAGAACTTAGGCTACGTAGCTTGGTAGAGCTACAACGATTTGCAAGCGGGGAATAATTTTCAAATCCCATGATGATTTGCACTATCATCTCCGTACTAGCTATACTTTTCAATTTGAAAAACCGACAATTGACTTAGAAGAGGTCATCATAAGTGCGATCGGACTTAGGTGTCCAATTAAGGGATTCCCAACACGTACTTTCACCCCTTACTCAAAATTTATGGTTTCGAAGCGTCGATTCATTGGTGGCGAGAGTCATTTCTACTTTAGAATCTAATAACTTCTAACATTATAACTTCAAAGGTTATTTTTGCTTTGTGCTCTTTTGACCAAAATGTGTGAGTAGCACCCACAAAGTTTGGTAAAGACTCCAATTATTTTAATCCGATTCGAAAATCTTACCTTGAGTCGAAAGTATCGAACTCCAAGAGAGAAAGCGGTCACGCCGGCGTGACGTGTCCACAAGTGAAGATGTTACGTATAAAATTTAAAAGTTCTGTACAAGCAAGAAATATTTAAAAAAAAAAAAGTAGGATAAATGAAAATTTAAGAGCACGATCTTTGTTACAAGTAACTTAATAATGTATATGATTATCCATTTTACCTTTTTCATTTCAACTCTGATCTTTTTCAATCCTTTACCGTTTCAATTTTATCCATGTCAACTCTCTTCCTGCCTAGACCTCCCAGTTGCCACTACCCCACCCCCACTACCACTTGTTGCCCCTCACCCACTGACCTCGTCCCCAACTAACAACCCTCACCAGTAGCAACATGCCTCCAGCACCTTTTGCTAGCACCCCTGTTCTCCGACACTGGCCTACGCTCTCTCCTCGTCTTTTTCTTCAACTTTCGCGCACCACCCTTACACACGTGACCACATCTCACCACCATTCCCTCAACAATCAGACCTCTACCCCCTGCACACACGACTAACCACCCCTCCCTCAACCACCAGATCATCGCCACTTCTCATCCCTCAGAGCATCCACAATAGAGAGAATGATATATTCCTCTTATTTTTTCATCCTACCACTAATTTTATGACACCTCAATTTCTCTTTCATTTATCTTTTTTCATTATTATCATACTCTTCCTTGAATTTTTTCTAATTTTTTTACCACAATAAAGAGGAACAAACAGGATCCTCTTAAATAGTTATTCTAACTTTAAATAATTTTCAATCTTAATAAATAAATAAATAAATTATTGAACACAAAACAAATTCTGATTGATTATTGGGCATTAGGGTCAATGTTTGCTTTCTTCTACTTTCCTCTAAAACTAGAGGAAGTACCCATCTTCCTCTTGCTAAGAGGACATGTAAGGTATGCCACACAATAGAGAGGATATTCTCTTAGAAAAAAAGAGTGTTAAGAGGAGGTATCATTTTCTCTATTGTGGATACTCTCACACCTCTTTGCTATCAACCACTCCCTTCCTTACCACCCAAGCAACCTCTTCCCCGTAAAACCTTTATTGTTTAAATCACCTCTAATTGAATTTGCATCCTTATTAATTTGATATAGTGAATTGATGCATAATTGTTGAAAATATAATTATTTCTTGATCATTATGAAAGATGCATAGGTGATGAATTTGGTATGCTTTAATTATTTTTTTGAAAAGGTGAAAAATCGAGATTTTTTTTGTTTGTGTTTGTTTATAAAAGAAGGATATGTTATGGAAAAAAAGTTATTTGAAAGAATAAAACTTGTACGTAAAATATCAATTACGAAATATAAGTGTTAGTAGATACGAAACAACTCTTGGCCTATAACGAGTTTAATATCCGTTTTAGTTTAATAAAATGCAAGGTTCGTATGAATTTTAATATTCGTGTTGTATGTAATTTTGATGTAAAATGTAAAATGTCACATGTTTCATCACAATCACAATTGCATAATAGTGATGACGGCGATGACGACAACAACAACAACAATCACCATTGAATTGAACTAAAGTAAACATAATACACTTGAACTGAATTAAACCAAAAGTAGCTTAGCTAAACTACAATCACCACTGAATTGAACTAAAGTGAACTTAATGCACTAAAACTGAATTAAACCAAAACAACTCAGCTAAACGTAACTACATTGAAGTGAGCTAATATTTAAATGGAAAGAACTAAGCGCAGTATTGCGTGACCCTAATATTTGAGGCAATTTTACGTAACTAGTAAATAGTCAATTGTACCCTAAAGTTTTCATGTTTCTATCACATTAATTTTTGTATGAAAACAGCTTACAATAATTTACTACAAGATGACTTTATAGTGTATCCTTCCGTATTTTAATAACATTTTAATTAATGATCTTTTATTTATTATTTATTTTTATAATGTACAAAATTATTTTAATTTATTACTCGTCATGTCTGTTTCATGTAATATTAATTTTACGCGAAGACAAAACAGACGTTAACCAAATTTGTCAACTGCAACTCACTTGCTAGAAATCGGAATCAATGTCACTGCCATTTTACAATTTTTAATGCGACGTTTTTACATTCCAATGTAAAACACCATCATAACAATTTGTTATAAAACCATCAAGTGTGTTTGTATAACAAAAATGAAGAGAGAGAGATGGAGGCCGTAGAAGTGATTGGAAGAGAAGAATTTTTCTTCCAAATTACTCCAATAATCCCTCCTTTATTGGAAGAATTTTGATCAGGGTTAGAAGAGAGAAAGTGAATTTCTCCAAAGCTTTTCCCCTCATTCAAACTAGTTCATAGGTTTTGTTTGGAGAGTAAAATATGAGGGAAAGCAATGAGAGGGAGATAGAGGAAAATGAAGGGGAGAGGTAATAGAGTATGAGTATTTGGATACAATTTTCCTTTAAGGTCTTGTTCTTCTAGACTGAAAATAGCTAAATTGAATTGAACTGAAATGAATGCAACTGAGCTTAACTTAATGAAAATTAAGTAAATGTTAATTTCACTATAGTTGAACTGAAGTGAGTTGAGTTGAGTTGAGTTGAACTGAATGGAGCTGAGCTACACTGAAATGAATTATAAAGCTGAATTGAACTAAAATGAGCTGAAATTAAGCCAAAAAAAACCGGACCTAAATCTTTCCACTGATAGAATAAGATTGTTTTTGCCTTGAGAAGGAAAATGGATCCCTTCAAATAGGGTTGCACATCAGTCAGCACCGGTGATAAGTGCCTAATTCACACATTTTTACCCCTCATTTTAGCTCTAGTTTTCATGTCATTTGGCACTTATCATAGTGTTTTATGAGCTAATATGTGTATTCTAGTATCTTTGCTTGTTTTGGCACGTTTTGTAGGTATTTAAGCTTTTAGGAACAAAAGTCTAATAATTATGCAAGACTAGAGTACAAGAGCAAGTTTTGTACTAACATGGGATGTTGTATGGGTTTGCATGGAGAAAATGATGGATTGAAATATAAAAATGCAAATGAAGTTAAATACAAAGTCAAGCCCAAATTCAAGTCCAAATTAGGTGGAGATTTTGGATGCTAAAGCACATTGGATGCTAATGTTGAGACTCTTAATCGGACGCTTAAAAGAGCATTAAACCGCAAACATTGGATTCCATAGCATTTAAGTGAGGAATTAAGGAAATCGGAGTAGAAACACACGTCCCCGATCGGGGACACAGAGCCCTAAGTGCATCCGTTTCTCTTCTCTCCTCCTATAAATACTAGGCCTCGTCCAAGCATCCAAGCATCATTCTTACCACTTCCTACACATATTTTCTTTATAATTCTCTCTAAAATTCTAGTAGTTAGTTTAGTTTAGTTTAGATTAGTATTTTATTTTTGTTACATTTTAATCATTCAACATTTCCATTTACAATTCCATTTCAATTCAAAGTTTATTTAGTCATTGTTCTTCAAGTTCAAGTTCTTCATTTCCTTTGCATTCTTTATTTCCTTACGGTAATTTTATTTAGCTTTCATTTTATTTATATTATTTACATTATAGTTCTATATTATGTTTACATTTTTATTTTCATTTAACATTTTCATTTGTTATCATTTCCACATGAGTAGCTAGATTTCATAGTCTAGGGATTAGGGGAGTCATGTTAAATTAATACTTTGATTATGTTGTTAAATTAGTTATCCATTTTATCATTTCTACCATGTTTGCATTGTAATGTTTAGTCTATGATTTATGTCCATAAACTTTTGACTAAAACCCGTTATACATTCTATAAGTCGAGAGGCACGAAAATGTATTAGAAGTAGCATGCTGTAGTAGATCGACCTAACTCATAGCGAAAGCTTGTTAGGACCCGATTTAAGGCCGATGCTAAAAGTGAAAGTTGAGCGTCGTTAGGCCTAGATGATTATTTGTGTCTACTAGTTTAACAACTATTTAAATATTGATTTGCATGTATGAACCGACCCCCTAGACGACTTTTACTTTATTTGTTTGCATTTATATTTTACCTTGCATAAACCAATCAATCAATCTACATAACTTGTGACCGACCAAGATAAAATTCATCTCATCGCAACTAATTAACAACCACCGTACTCTCCGTGAATTCGACCCCTAAATACTACATTAATTTGTGTTACTAGGGTAATTTATTTTTGATAGTTTGGCGATGACATGTTTAGCCGGAATGGGAAAAAGTGACCGGATCAGACCGGTTGGACCAAAAATTTTCCATACATGCCTTAGTCGTCTTCTTACAATAACTTTACAAAGCACATTATTAATATTATACTTATAAAAATGAAAAAAAATATATTATTCAAGTCTAATAACATATTTAAGCATCACTAACATATTTTTTTTTTTTTGTATAAACTAATATAAGAAAATAATTTAAATATTAATTCCGGTCTTTCCGCTCCAATCCGATCTCCGGAATCTTAAAAGAATGGAGTGAAAACTAAATCGGAATTTTTAATTCAGATTACAATTCGGTCGATTCTAATTCGATCCGATCCAATTTTACAGACCGGATAATAAAGACCCCTACCTCCAAATCTATTTTCCTCCATTCTCATTCATAATTTAATAAATCATTTAATCGCTCTTACTCTTCTCCCCTTTTTTCAGACGAAATTTTACATCCAAACAAGCCATTAATCTTATTGTGACTTCCGAAATTGCTGGCTCCCATGGAGAGGGTCAATGTTGTTAGGATCGGGATTCTACTTTGGATCGATAGGGAAGGTAGGATCGAA
>VHZZ01002169.1:5966-34265 GCA_009801015.1 Silene noctiflora
TGAAAGTTGGTGCTATGGTGATGCTTCTACGGAACATTGATCAATCATGTGGGTTGTGTAATAGTACGAGGTTAATTGTCACTGATTTAGGGACACGCGTTATAAGATGTACGGTTTTAACTGGTAGTCATAGAGGTGATAGAGTGCATATTGCCCGACTAACACTTACTCCATCTCACACCAGTAGATTTCCGGTACGTTTTAGTATAAGGCAATTTCCCATTGCTGTTTGCTTTGCGATGACGATAAACAAAAGTCAAGGTCAGTCTTTATCTCAAGTTAGCCTATATCTCCCAAGACCGCTGTTTAGTCATGGCCAGCTTTATGTGGCACTTTCGAGGGTGACAAGAAAAGAAGGCTTGAAAATTCTAATTTGTGATTCGGATCTGTGTACATCTAATATAACTACTAATGTAGTTTATCATGAAATTTTCCAATTTTTAGAATAATTTGTGTGTGTTAAAATAAATTCTCAAATTCTTTTTTATTTGGGTTGTAAAGTTTTATATATTTGTAAATTACATTTACAATATGTTATTACGTTTTTTCATATTAAACTATTGCATTTCAACACGTAGTTGAATAACGAGTAAATATGAACCATTTACATCATAGAGTGACATCCTTAAAAATTATAATTGAAAATGTAATTAAAAATAGTCATGAAAAAAACACCCAAATCGACCTAAATACATACCCGTGCAATTTTGCACGGGTTTAAAACTAGTTGAGTTGATAACACATAAATTATCACCTTCCACAAGCTTCCGCAACAAGAATACTATTAAACCCACACTTTTTAGCTCTTAACAAAACGACTTTACCATTATAATCTCTTATAGAATAACCTAGAGCAGCTTTATTATCATCTATTTTCGATCCGTCAAAATTTAGCGGTTTCTCCCACCAAATTTCATTCTTACTAATAGTGTTTCTAACTGACACGTCATTATCAGGATTGTTAAGATCCTTATATCTAGTCTCATTCCAAACCCTGCGGCCTGCACCATTCATTGAATTCAACTTTATTCCTCAACGACAATTAGCCCCAGTTTACAATTTTACAACCGGTCATTAAATAAAACCGGCAATCTACCCAAATATTTGTACAAATTTATGATTTGTAAGAGAGAATTTTTATGGATGTTCAATTAGTATTGCAATAAGCTGAAAAACAACATACATTTCAACTATAAACGAAACCAAAATTTATGATTTTCAGGACATAAATTGGTGTATAGATAGCGAATAAGTATTGCAATAAGCCCGAATACATGAAAAATGCTGTCATACATTTCAATTATGAAAGTTCCAATTGTCAATGACCATCCCTACTAAGTACTAACCCCTTTGCGGCCTCAGTTCCGCTCCTCCATGTCAAAGATGAACGATGATTACCAGCCATCGTCACCACCATCATAATCCCCGTCACCAAGATCATCCTCCACCCTCTCCGCCGCCTCATCAGCCACATGATCTTCCAATGCATCGAACCCTTCTGCCAATGCAAGTCCACCTAGCGCCCCTGCTACCGCACCCACTGCCAATCCCGTCCCCATTCCTCCAAACTTACTCTTCTTCTTTTCCTCAACTACCACCCCCTGCCCGTACCCGGGTTGAGCATAACCTGGCTGCCCGTACCCAGGTTGAGCATAGCCTGGCTGCCCGTACCCAGGTTGAGCATAGCCCGGCTGCCCGTACCCAGGTTGAGCATAACCCGGCTGCGCATACCCTGGCTGACCGTAGCTCGGTTGGCCATACGGGTATCCAGACGGGGGCGCTGCATACGGTGGGGCTGATCCGTATCCAGTATCCCTGGTCACACCAGGCGGGGGAGCTGCGTATGATGGGGCTGATCCGTATCCGGTATCGCGGGTCACACCATATGGCGGTGCGCGGTACGGGTCAGGGGCCTGGTATCGCGGCTCACGCACTGTGACTTCCACCTCAAGCTTACCGTGTGGCCTACCTGCAGTAGCGTAACCAAAATTTATAATTAGATAATTTTTGTAGTCTACGAAGGATCTAGGAGGACTAGTAGAACTGTCGCCTCCCTAGAAAATTGAAATTTTAATCCTTTTAGGTTTTTTCTTTTCCTTCTGTACCCTTTTCTCATTAGTATTTGGCACCATTTAATAGTTTAGGTTTACTTCATTCTCATCGCACACAATAAAATAAAGTAAACGTAAATTATTGGTTGAGAATAGGGAATCAATTTATACAAAGAAAAACGAAAAACATTGGAATAAAAACTTTAAAAAAGTATTCGGGATGATCGCTCCTGCTAGCCCGGTTAATTTCGCTACTGCGTACCTGAAGGGCGTTTGAGTTTGAGGGAGCGAGAGAAACGGCTACCAAACCCGGCTTCATCGACTACCTCGCGCAGAGGGAGCTTAGCCGATCCAATGAGCGGTTTAGTATCCGATTCGGCATAGGCGTGGACAACGTCGATATAAAGTGTGGCGTCATGGATCGGACGATCAAGAGGGATGGTTAAGGTCTGATCCCACCGTGGAGAAGTGTCACCTTCTTCATCGACTCGGGTCGAAACTTTTCGTTCCGAGTCGACCCATGCTACGGCGTAAGGCTTATTCGGGCCGTGCCGCCAATTGACATTTTTAAGGTCCTTGGCTGAGGTTATGGTTACTTCTACCTCGTACCTTGATGCCATCGAAAAGGGTAGTTTCGGTAGTTTTTATGAAAGGAGGATTTGGTTTTGTGTAATGTTTGGTATTCTGGAGTCTAGAGTTGTCTGTTGTTGTATTTATAGTTACAAATTTTGTTTTTGTTTTCCGGAAATACCCTTTTGTGTAAATTACGTGTTTCAGTGAGAATTTCCCAATTTGCCCCTACTTATTATGGGTAAAGGAGTTTTTGTTTAAGGGCATAAGCGTCAATTCCGGGGATAAGGTGATAACTAAAAGTTATCTATTTTGAGGTGATTTAGTTTAGAAGGTGGATTTTGAGATGATCTTAATAATGAGCTGATTTTAGTTGTTTCCAGAAAGATCTGTTTTAAAAGTGATTTGTATGCATTGGCGGACTTTGAAATCCGGTTTGAATCGGTTCATTTTTTCATACGAGACTGGAATCTACCAGACCGGAATCAAAATTAAAAATTTCGGTCGGGTCCCCGGTCCAACAAATTTTAAGATTCCAGTTTTTCAGTCCGGTCTGTATCGGAAAAACCGAAACTATTGTTATTTGATTTTTTTTCTTAAAATATTATTTAAATAAACTTAAAAAAGTGAGTATGTAAAAAAATTCCGATTCAAGCGGTCCGGAAGTTTTGTAATCCGTTCCGGGATTTTTATCGATTCCGGTTCGTTTGGATCGGTGCACGGTCACAGACCTAATCCTTTGAGTTGGGGATTCTGGGATACTGAAATCAAATAAAATTTTCTAGGTCCGCCATTGGTTGTGAGCTGATGGTAATCAAGTCATTTAATATAATTTAGCGCACCAGAGAAGACCAATTAGAGGATAAAGGAAATAATAAGACCAAAGAGGTGGGCTAAGACTCTAAGAGGAGGACTGTGGATTGCTTAGGAAGGTTCACCGTCAAATGGAAGATTCTATGAACAAAATGTAATTAATTAAGAATTTAAGATAGTCCATTTGATCGTTTTCTAGGGAACGCGTATAGAAAAATGCAACATGCAAAAGTAGGAGAAAAGTGTTCTATAGGCAAAGGATAAATCAATATCAAGATAAGACCCGCAATTCTAGAATAAGGGACCAAAAGCATCTTCTACTTTTATACTCCCTCCGTCCCCATCAATCATTGTCCTTTGTTTTTACCACAAACACCTAGAAAAGAGGAGTGGGTTAATCTAAACGACAAATCGATCAAATTGAGTGTGAATAATCAAATTACTCATCAATTTTATTCTTAAAATAGAAAATGCAATAATTCGACACTTCAAAATAAAATAGAACAACAAATGACCGGGACAAAACGAGTACTCCGGTCTCTCAAAATATTCCGCCTAATAATTTGGTAGCAGATAATAAAAATTTTGAGATTGTGAGATGATATTTGAGGGCGCTATGAAATATGGATCATATTTGTGGATCCATATGCTAGCCCGGTTTATTTTAACAAAAAATGGCATGAATTGATTTGAAAGGTATTGAACAACAAAAATAAACGAAATTGAGCTTAATGAAAGTGAAATTAAATCTAATTGGCACGGGTTTCGGAGCACCATTAATCAAACTTTTTCATCTGTCGAAACCAGTTAATATTGGGCTAGAAAACTGGTTTATCCAGTTATGGTGTGCAAATTAAAATATACTCCATACGAGTCTGATTTTTATACGACAACTTCACAAATTTACAACAGAAGTCAGCGTCTGATGGATCTTCAAAACATTAATGGAAGTCGCAAGAAAAATAATCTCCAGTCATCAGCAGACGACCCTTATATGTACGATGGAGAAAATCAACACAGGGTAACCAACAACGCGTCATCCAGGCTCCTTACCACATCATAAGAAACACTTTAGAAACACTAGAGTATTGACGTTAAGGAATAACCGGGATATGGGGACACAATCCCTTCAAGGCTGAAGATAATGAGGGACACACAGAGGCTAAAGAAATCGGTACATTTGTATTCTCCAAGTGCGAACATTATGTTAAAACAGATGGGTATGATCAAATGCACAATCAGCTTCTTTCTCTATTAACATGGCTGACTTCCAGTGTCAAAAGGTCATCAGCAGATCAACGGACTCAAAAGGAAGCTAAAAAAACACGATAAAAAGACAAGCTTATAGGTGTGATGCGACAATTCACCTGACACTGATAGTCTGCAAAAAGAATGTCCTTAGCTTCAAGTTTGTACGCTCCTCCGAAAAGAATCAACTCCTCCAGTGCTCGTGAGAAAATCAACAGGGACTAAATTCATCATTTCCGTGATTGAAATGGTATCATGCCAAAGTCGATTTCATAGTACTAACTAATTTACGTGTTCCAAATCATAGCTTAGGGCTTACTTTCCCATCTCCCCTGCGGCAGCTGAAATTCATTCAACGAAACATCTCAAATATGTTCACAGATTAACAATTAACTGATGGGTAGCAGAAGCAAAATTATCACCTTCAGCCTGACTTTCAGATTCGACCTTGCTTCCTGGTGACGAGGGCATGTTATCCTCCTGCGAAGCTGCAAATCCCAAAATTTAACCAACAACTTTTTTTCCATTTTCTGTTAATACTGTGTTTCTTTTCAGGGATGCCGGACAAAGATTCATTATTCATCAGCTTTTGAATATGATAAAATAAAGCAAAATGGTTCACCCAATTCTCTATGCTTCTTGTATGGTGATGTGGCAGAGTGTGGACGCATTTTGCGAGACAATTTTCATTATGGCCAACTCTTTATGTTTTTAACTCAGCCGTGACTGCATACATCCTAAGCCCTACTCTGCCCAAAGCAGCCATTGAGACACTTGAGAGTGATGTTATTGTTGTTTATTTTCGGGCACGGCAGAAAGGTTTTTGAGTTTTGACAGTCAAGCCTTGAGACTAGTTTGGAGAAAACAGACCTTGAAGTTGACTTTCAGGTTCCAATGGGCTTTCGGGTGGAGAGGATGCGATATTCGGCTGCGTATCAGACTGGCTCATGGGATCAATCTGATTGTCTTGTGGTGATGGCATTACATCCGGCTGAACAGCAGCAGATGCTTTCAGCTGCTCCTCGGTGATCTTTAAGTACTCCTCACTTGTATATGCTTTCCTAGTTGGAGTGCCATCTGCAACATTAAAGTGGACGATAGGACCAGTTAAGAAGACGAACATACATATCCGACTTATTTGCCTACTGAAATTTGTTTATTTTTCCTAAAGCTTTACTAGTTTACTGAACTCTGATAAAGTTGAGTAAAAATGGGCAGGCAAACAGTACACCCTAAAATTGTGTACTAAATCAACCATCCACAAAGGTAAGCATGTCAAGGGAATACAATATCGTGTTTACAAGAGGTTGACGACTAGCGACTACATAGTTTGCGTTCTTCCTGAACTTATCAAAGCTCAAGCTGATGTCAAATAAATTAGCAACCAATAACTAGTTCTTCAAGAGTTGTGAAATTATGAACATAAATTGTTAACAAAAATACTACTGTGTTCTTCCATGTGCGTTTGGCAAGGCCCATTTTATGAGTAACTGTCATATAGTACAAGAGGTATGGGAGCACGTCTATGAGCTAGGCTTAGATTTCAGGATGGAACCTCCTTTGGGCTTATGAAATTGAGCTTCTCCGCCCTAATGAGTATGTCCCAAACACTCCTAACTTTTAAGTGTGATTTCACTAGCCTACCGAGTACCGCCCCAGCTGTTTTTAAGTTTTAACATAAAAATATTCCTTCTCCGTCAGGTTCAGTAACTATAACGGAATGATAATACTCAAAAGGGTTCAGAAATCATAACAGAATGACAAATATTAAATTCTCATAAAGCCAGTACACTAACTTGGGTCAGCCACCGGCACATTTTCAAAATCCTCCACTGGGGTGGGTTTTGGAGGGGTGGCTGATTGATATGGGTTTCTCATTTCCCGTGGATCATCATCCAGACCAATCTCCCTCTCCAGTGTGCTTTTGAATTCCTTAGAAACATCCTGCATTACAGTAGATAAACAAAAATAAATTGTCAGTCCGGACTCGGGAGAAATAATTAGAAAACCTGGATTGAAGTTAAGAAATTAACCTGAAGCTCCCTGATGGTAGGCTGAAATGCACGCAAGGTTTTCCCTAAATTTTTAGCAACCTGCATTAACCATAGTAAATTGTCACAACCTATTACAAAAGGAAAGCCTATCAAGGGTAAGTGAACACACACATATGAAGACATACATGGACATTTTGGGACCGCCATACAGTAGATAGACTTCCATAATTTACTCACGAAATCTATGTACTGTCTTTTAAAATCATAGCAGCACAAGACTCAAAAAGACTACCGCAAACTCACACTAGTCACATAGTCAAAGGATGATAAAAACAGCCTTACAGGAACTTATGTGAGACTGGCTTACACGTGAGACCAATCCATTCAACCTATAATTTTAAATGAGGAATACATAAGGATTGGGTTGGTCTCACATGTAAGACATCTCATACAAGACTCACTGAAGAAATATAGCGAAGTGGAGGTCCAATAGTTGATCAACTGTAAAGAATAAAAGATCAAGAGGGGTGTTTTGAATTCATGGGAGCCAGGCAGCTAGCATACAAAATTTAGCAGCACTTTCCAAACTATTACCCATGGAGGGTGTTTTGACAACAAATGACGAGCTAGAGCAGTGCTGAGCCGGAGTGCTGGACAAGGGTGAGCTACTCCAGGATGATGTAGCTCTGGAAGAATTGTCGATGCGACTGTAGGAAAGCTACCAAAAGTGGCTATTGGAACGAGGTAATGATTGGGCATATCATAACAAGGGTCAAGTTTGAGGTAACAAGTACAGATTCCATGAATATGCTGCCAGAGGCACGAGTCTCTAACTGATCGATGTCAAAGTCAAATGTACAGCTGTTTTAAAATCAATTCCCAACTCTTATTAAGCTGTACTGTGACTTACGAGAAAATAGTTTCTGAAAAAGGAAGAAAGTTAACACCATTCCTCATTGTCAGCCTGATTAGTAAAATACTAAACACTGCACTTAATTGTCAAGCAGTATTACGGAATACTTTTCCTCGTTCTTTCACAATCTATTCGCTCCAATTCCAACATTACTTATTTTCTCAACTCCAATAAAGTTCCCTTCTTGCTAATTTGGGCTTTTTCTTGAATCTTGATCTAATTAACTCTTTCTTGTATCACTGAAATTAGCTGTTTGGGTTAAAGTAAGTCACTAATTATCAATATAATCTCTATAACTTTCCCAAAGATTGTCTCCCAAAATGAATGTTCTCTATTACACCAGGTTATACTCCTTCAGTTCTATAGTCATTTAGTTGAGAACAATCACCTAACGCGTGCTCAATCTAGCTCCAACTTACAGAAACACATATTAAACTATCAATTTCAAACATCAGCAGTTATAGTAAGACGGCTTTTGAGAATATAAACAACAACCTCGAAGCCTTAATCTCAAAATGATTTGGGGCCGACTAACAGAACATATTGATTCGTAATCAGGCAAACCGAAGAAATAAGTGAGCAACAAACCTCAGCAAGGCCCTTAGGACCAAAAACCAATAAAGCTACAACCCCAATAACCAAAGCTTCAGGAGCTCCAACCCCAAATAAAGAAGCACATACACCCTTCCCTCTACGTTTGGCCTTCCTACCTACATCAAATCAATTCATTAGCTCCAATAATCAGCTACCTTTGATCAGAAATGCATAATTAAATTCAATCAGAGGCGGCGCTAGCTGGTAGCAATGGGTAACACTCGCTATTTGCTAAGCTAAACCCCCTAAAAATAATTAATATTATCGATTTTTGCTATCCAAATTTCCTGCACATGAAATTTACGACCCAAAGTTTCATTTCTAGTTCCGCCCCTGCATCCAATACATTCATATACTATTAAAAAAACACCCAGATAAGGAAAAGTACCATTTTTTTGAAATTTTGGTGAAATTGAGATGCCCATATACCTCACACCATTCCAAGGAGTAAAATGGGAAGAACCCAATTGAGATAACCTTGAGGAAAGTGAGAAATTGAGGGTTTTAAGATGTGTAGAAGAGCATGAACATAAAGAGAGTGAAAACATGGCTGTTTTTCCAAGTTTTACAGGTGATGCAACACCAAATGAGACAGTACAAAGTGCAGTAGAAGACATTACTATAAGTTTGAAGTTCTTGTAATTATAGATGTTGGAAGTTTTTGTGGTTGTAACTTGAAAGCTTTAGAATTCATGGATTTTGTCCATTTGTTGATGGGCAAGAAACAAATGATGAAGAGTAGAGACTATAGAGGGATGGACAAGAATTGGGGAAGAACAGGTTGGGCTGGGTCGCTTGGATGAGATTATTGTTCGACTTTAGTTCAATTCAACTTCATTTAGTTCAGTTTAGTTCAAGTGACCCGACCCGACCCAACCCAACCTAGTGGATGCTGTCTAAATAAGCCCACTTGATTCGTCGTCTACGAATCACTTCAAATCATCGGAAATATTAATTAACCACCCAAAATACCCCTGCCTGATTTTCCCATGTAATTAAATGATAAATAATACATTTCACTAAAATGAAACACAAATTTAAAAACCGCTTTCAAATTTTCAAATTTTCAATCAACAACCACAAATCGACTACACTTTTCATCGTCATTGAACTACTAATTATCATCAACAATATTAATAAACTACCCAAACACTTCCACTCATAACTTGACACAATATACATCATAGATAATATATTATTTATAATGTGGAATCACTAGAGTACTTCTTATCTTACATACTTCATATTTGTCAATTTAGATGTTCTCCATTTTATATCAACGTTTTAGATTTTATCCCAAAACGATTTGACGATCACACTTTTAGGGTTTGTTCTTTTCAGCTAAAAAGAGCTGAAATAAACTTAAATGAGCTGAATTGAACTGAACTAAATGGAGGTGAACTAAACTGAAGTAAGAGTTAGACTCTGTTTTTTCTGGCTTAATTTCAGCCCATTTTAGTTTAGTTCAGTTCAACTCAATTTAGTTAAGTTTCGTTCAACTTAATTCAATTCATTTCAGTTCACCTTTAACTCTTAGGTCTTGTTCTTCTTGGTGAAAAGAGTTTAACTGAAATAAACTGAAATTAGTGAAGTTGAATGAATTGAATTAAAGTAAGAGTTAAGACCATGTTCTTTTTTATTGAAATGAGCTGAATTAAATTCAATTGAGCTTAACTGGACTGAAGTAAGGCTTTGTTCTTTCCGACTGATATAAGCTGAACTGAATTGAATGAAGTTTAGCTGAATTGAATGAAGCTGAATTAAGAGCTACTTTGTGAAGAGATGAGTTAAACTGAACAAAATGAAGCTGAATTGAACTGAAACGAGTTGAAATTAAGTCCAAAAAAACAGGGGTCTTCAACTTATTCAATTCAGCTCAGTTCAGTGCAGCTCTTATCAGCGGAAAAGAACATGGTCTTAATTTATGAAGGGATAAGTTGAACTGAACTGAACTGAATAAAGTTGAACTAAAATTAAATGAGTTGAAATTAAGTTCCAAAGAACATTGTCTTAAACAATGAGGAATGATGTTGAGAAAAAATGTTATATAAAATAGAGATTATTGAAAGAAATTGACTCTCCTTTTCTTTAAGGAAATGAAAAGGATCCTTAATCACACCGTATTTACACCATATAATCTAAAACAAATATAATAAAGCTAAGCAAATTCCATATCTTTTAGAAGCTTTGAAGGTCTAGCAGTATTTGAACTCGGAACTTACAGTATAAGGGCATCCACAATAGAGGATTGTCAACAAAGGTTTGTGTAATTTTTAGAGGTTTGTTGACAAGCCTCTGATCTCTCTTGTTGGAGAAAAACACATGCAGGTTACAAATTAGTATCTAGGTTTGTGGAGAGAATATGAGAGGTGAAATATTTTTGTGGGCCATGAATCCATGATATGAACCTTGAAGAGGTTTATTTGTTGTTGTGAGGGAGTTTGTAGGTAAATGGGTTTATATATTAGTTTACGTGGCACGGTGCGGTATGCGAACAAACCAATTAGAGATCCATCTATTGTGGATTCCTTAATACTCCAAAACTCCACTACCACTTGATTGAAACAATAATCAATGATTTTTTTATAAGGTAAAAAAACTAGGCTGATCCTCTAGGATATGAGCACCTATTTCATCTTTTCCAATGAACGAGGTAAGTTGAAGCCATCGGCTATCAAACCACCTCAAAAACTAGAGTTAGACATGAATGTCCAATAGAAGTCATAAAATCAGCAACTTTGTTAGCTTTACGAAAACAATGATTAATAGTCATTTCCTCAAAGAAATGAAGATATAATTTCACATCTTTGATAATACTTGAAATTTTCCAAGTAATTTGCCAAGTATTGCGAATAGAGTTAATGACGCATAAATGATCACCCTCAACTATTAGCTTTGAGATTCTTAAGTATTTAGCTGTTAAAATTTCTTCTTTTAATGTCAGGGTTTCTGCAACAAAAACGTTGTTAGATCCACAACTTGTTGCTCCTAACAAAACGGTTTTACCATTATGATCTCGTATATAATATCCTAAAGAAGCTTTATTCCCATCTATTTTCTATCCGTCAAATTTAGCTTTAAAAAATCTTTTTAGGTTTTTCCCACCAGATTTCTTCCTTACTAGTAGTGTTTTTAATTGACTCGTCTTTTTCAGGATCGCTAAGATCCTTGTCTAATCTCATTTTAGGTCTTAATGTTTTTATTACATAAAATAATAACTTGTTGAAATTGATATGAACATTATTAAAGATAATGGCATATTCTATAAAACCATGTATTACACCAAATAAAAACAATTTTAATGAAATCATCTTTTGAAATTAGGTCTTTGAGATAATTGAGTTTCATTATAAAATTTTAACATGTAATATTATCATAATTTGACAAAAAATTTATTAAAGCTAATAATGTTTATGTCTTGAATAACAGAACCAATTAAAGACATTTATAAAAGAAATGTTTTTTTGTTTTCAATAGAATAATTGCACAAAACATAATGAGGTGAGACATTAACAAGATTTTTGAGAAGCCTACATTTCGTTGAGAGGCCGTCAACACAGGCTTTCTAAAGGAAATTTTTTAACTTTGCAGGAATATTCAATTTCCAAATCCACTTAAATTCACATTTATTAAAACTTTGATCGAACAAACCTTGCGCTAAGCCGCTAACCATGTTGCTGTTTTGGTAGAGAAATTTTCATCCACGGGACAAGCGCCAAATTAGGGTATCTAAAATATCATTATGTGGCAGTGAAATGTTAGTAATCTGATTAACAATAACATTATTCACTAAATTGGATAATTTACTAACATCCCATTGTTTAACCAAAAAATTAAGACTACGGTTACTTTCATCGTCATCCATATTGATGCCGGTAAGTGCGTGTGAAAAAACCCAATTATCATACCAAAATTTAATGTTGCTACCATTACGTACCTGCCATCTCAGCCATTTTTTAAATAAGTCCGAAGACTCAGAAGTTTACGCCATTACCAAGAAGAGACTCAATTAGGCTTATGATCAAAGAGTGAACAATTTCTTAAATATTTTTTAGTTATCACTTTGACCCATATACTTTTCTTATCCATACGAATTTTCCAAAGAAGTTTCATTTGAAGAGTTTTATTAGCTGCTTCAGAAGATTTTATTCCCAGTCCACCAACCGATTTCTGTAAGCAAACTTTATGCCAACCAGTCAAACACAAATTCTCATTGAAGACGGACACTATCCGTCACAAGCTGAAGACGAATAGTGCCCCTCTCACAATATGCAAGTAGCACCAACCATTGGATGCTCTATTTCCCCCTCACTTGCCCTCCCACTTGCCTTATTGTGAGAAGGA
Source organism: Silene noctiflora (assembly GCA_009801015.1). Lineage (NCBI taxonomy): Eukaryota > Viridiplantae > Streptophyta > Magnoliopsida > Caryophyllales > Caryophyllaceae > Silene > Silene noctiflora. The sequence continues at coordinate 18,494 of VHZZ01002169.1, forward strand.
CACTATCCGTCTTCAGCTTGTGACGGATAGTTCCCGTCACAAGCAAGACGCTTCGCAAATCAAATTAGGGGAGCGTTGGGAATGATTTTTTTTTCAGAGAAAGTTTTTATTAATCTTATCTAATCTATTATGAATTGATGAAAGAAGAAGGAAGCTTTGCATAATTATTGAATTTGAAAAGTTCCCTTTGAGGCTAAATTAGCATTGACTATAACTAATCTATCCACTTGGCGCCCGCGATAATCATGAATTCGCTTTTCATTTCGATAATTGAGTGCAAGAAGATTGTATAATACTTTCGAACGTTTTTTTAGTCACTCTACCGTCAATTATAGGACATCCTAAATATATACCTAAATGAGCTTCGTCGTTCATACGAAAAATGCCTCTAAAGGATACACGAAGAGAACGATCAATATTTTTAGTGCATTGGAGAGTAGATTTTTCAAAGTTAACAAACTGCCTTGATATCGTGCAAAATTTAACTAAAATAGGTTTAATGGTTCTACAACTCTGATTAGAGGCTTTAGCGAAAATGATAGTGTCATCCGCAAAGGTAAGAAACGAAATTTTCTCCGTCCCAAATCCAATTCTAGTACCAATATCACTAGAATTAAGATCACTATATTTTTTGTAGAGATCTTGCTAAAATCTCGGCGCACATAATAAATATATACGGAGATAGTGAGTCTTCCTGACGAATACCTCGAGTGGGTTTAAAAACGTCTCTCGATCGATGTTCCATTCAATAACGTCGAGAAATAAATATTTTTTATACATTCCATAATCCAGGAAATCCACTTAGCATTAAAACCCATCTCCTTGAAAGTTTCCTCAATAAAATTTCATTCTAGTCGGTCGTATGCTTTTTCTATATGAAATTTAATTGGAATCCAATCTCTTTTGCCTTTTTTTACGTTTAAATGGGTTGAAAATCTCGTGTGCTAAAAGAATATTATTTTGAATAAAACGATTAGGTGTAAAAACACCTTAAAAAGGGTGTATAAATCTTATGTAAAACACTACGGAGACGATTAGAGCAACTCCAATGAATTACAAAAAGGACTTGCTTGCAATTTTATAAATCGTCAAGCAAGTTGCTTACCATTGAAGTAACGAAAAACAACCTGCTTGTAAGCCATTGTAGCTCTACCAAAGCATGTAGCTTGAAATTAAGTGGCTTGCTTTCTATTGGTTGATAGGAATATTGTGGCACCGTGTAAGCTACAAAATATTGTTGCTCACCATTGTATAACTTTGTAGCTAGAAAGCCATGTATCTTGAAATATTGACATGACAATGTAAACTACAAAAGGATGTAGCGTATCATTAAAGATACTTTTAGCCAAAGATGTTCCTAAAATCTGCTTAGAACTTTCAGTAGTAGAAGATAAGCTTTGAGCCTGTGACTCTGTGAGGTGTCACTAGTGTAGTAGTGTGTAACTGCGTACCTAATGCTTGTGATATTCCTCCCACCAAATATTTCTTGCAAGGTGCAAGTGTGCAACTGTGTAAGATTAACTACTACTATGAAGTAGAGTAGTTGACTTTCCTCACTAACAAATTAATGGTTGACTTATTTTGTATACATTTCTTGGGGACAACTTTAACATGTACATCCAACCCACCATAAATCTGTTGAAAAATTTAACTTTACCGCATAACAAGTTTATAAAATTACTGCATATTTTGCACCCAGTCGGAGGGTTATAATCTTTTATTCTACTAAATTTATGCCTTATATTACTATGAAGAATAAGACCAGAGCTAATATTCTTATTGAGTAGGGTGTACGATAACGTGATATAACCAAATTTATAATGGCATGTGATTTAACAATAGTTTGAGAGTTATTTTAATATATATCACATCAGTTCAAGAGAGTGACCTAATGCTAGATTTGTAATCATCTGTGACTTTTTTTAACTACTGCATAAATTAACCTAAAGATGATGTTTAGAGGTCGTGTGCGAATTGCAATTGATTAATCGAAACTAAAATCACGTGACGATAGCGTGAATTGAATTCAACTCGATAACACAATTATTCTGACGTCTCATAATCAACCATAACTCTTTAAGATCTCCGTTTTAACATAACTCCAACTTGTTAATTTTATCGTTCCCGATAGGATTAGTATATCTCATCACCCACACTAAGACCTTGTTCTTTATGGTTTCAATTCACCTTAATTTATTTTAATTCAACTCAATTTCATTTTAGTTCATTATGAACTTAAACTCTATTGTAATTCAACTTAGATCCATTCATTTCACTTTAATCTACTCCAACTCTTTTAAGTCCAATAAACTGAATTGAATTCAACTAAACTCGATAAAGAATTGGAATGTGAACACGTCCATTCTAGATTGACTAAACTAACCCTCAAGGAGGCCTCATTGGGTCTCAATCTTGTAACTACATGGAAAACTGGACATAATGGAGCTTTAAAGTCATCTGATTAAGTCAATATTAAACTAAAACGGATAAAACATAAACTAAATAAAACTAAACTGAAGTGAAATTAAGTCGATATCGTGCAAGTCGCCAAGCCGGTAGCATTGACATTTGGAAAACCAATTTTTAAGAAGACAACATACAACAAATGCGGAAAAACAACACACAAATTTCTCCCATTTTCTTGCACACAACCTACTCAACTACACAACTCAACTCAACTCTCTTTTTTTATCTCCTCCATTATATTCTCTCTCTAAATAATCTTGTAATATCACTTTCTCTTACCTTTCTCTCTCTTAATAAAATACACACTAACCGTTAAAATTTCTGCTCACTATTTTCTTATTTTCACATTTCTAGGGTTTCATTTAATTTCCACCTCAATTCCAATCAATCAATTAATCAATCAATCGATTTCCCTAAATTTCTGCTATATATTTTCTAATTAATTAATCAAAACATTTTTTTGCTTAATTGTAACGCTTTCATGTTACATAGTAACAAAAATTCTGATAATACTATACTAAGCTAATCTACTTAATTTATTCACTTGATTAATCACTTTCTTATAAAAAATAATTCAGATTTAATCGCGGGTTTTTGATGATTTGCAGCTGCTGTTAAGGTACTTAATTCAATTATAAGTTCTTCATTTTGGATCTGTAATTATACAATTTTAGTTCTCTGTAGTGTTTAGATCCAGCTAATTAGTTTCTAATATTGTATACTGATTATATTTGCACAAATTCTTACTTGTGACGGTCACAAGTTATGACGACACTCACAACCGATTTAATTATGTTAAAAAGGAAAGGGGGCATGACTTGCTGATTTGTTTGAGTTTGATGATGAAAGTTGGTATTATTTTTTTTTTTTTTTGCTTAATTTTATATTGGGTTGAAAATGGTTATACTTTGTATGACTATATTTATTGACTTAGTGTGTTGTAAAATTCAGTACTTTTCTTAGGGAGTTGAATTTCGAATTAATTATGATTGAAGTTTCTCCTTTTATTAGTTTAATTAGTTAAGAAGTGATATATTGAAGAAAGTTTGCAAAATCTCGTTTGAGACCGTCTTAAGCTTAAGACGTCTTAGTTCATTTCATGATAGCTACAGTGACTATATTGTAAGCTTAAGATGGCCATAGGCAAAACTAGATAAGAGTTAGATTGAGTATGAAATGGTTTTGTGGGGATTTCACAGTTGACTTGGAAGTTGTTTGTTGGAAGTGTTAGCAGACTTTGAGAAAATAGGGAACTTAGTTGGTGTGGAAAAAGTCAAGATAGCGCGATAATTTCAAAATATAAAGGGTTAGTTGTTTGTTTCTTTATTTGGGTTACATCCTTAAGTAGGATATAAAGTTGGCTTTTTTTCCCATTTATATTTATATGCTGTGGAGTGTGGGATTGTTGATGTTGTAGTGTTCATAGGGTTTGGAACCTTGATGTTGATGACTAGCTGCGAGGCCGTGCCAAGGAACGGTTGCCATAGTGGGTTGAAGTGTTGTTCTGAGTGTTGATGTCTTATTTGTACAGTTGGTCTCCGGGAGCTTTTATAGGCTGATACAGTGATACCTAATAGAGCGTCAGGAGATGCTAAGTAGCGGCTTTAAATCCCACATCATCATTAGCCCTGTTACTTCTAGACAATTGTAGTTCTAATAAATCATACTGTGAACAACAGTTAATAGTTGGATAGGAGATTAAGATTATTAGGTAAGATGGGCAAATATCCAGAGTCGGGTGAGCTTTCAGAGTCATATCAGTCATTCAGATTGGCAGAATATACAGCAAATTGGCAAACCTAAAGTTCTGAATAGTACTCTCTCGATGCACCTGTGTTCACTTCATATCCTTTTGGACCAAATATATGTGGAGCCCCCACTCTCACATGGGGATGTTTTTGTAGGAAATATCTTATCCAACGTGCAAATAAAGTGAATTGGTTTTAACATTCCATAGAGGAAGAATTAATTAATTGAAATGATGCAGTGAGTTCTTGAGCCTTTTTGCACAAAGTATATATCTGATGTAAAATGTGGATTCTAATGAGTAATGAAATGAATGCTCCTCATATCACTTCATGGTTTTTTTAGGCATATTGCTTCAGTTTTTTAGTGTTTGCCATCACCTATATTCACTTCTCGCTGCTTAATCTAATGGTGCAAACTCATATTTACAGCCTGTTCTTATACTCCTTGAATTTTATGAAAGGCTGGTTGTTAAAAGTCTTAATTTATGGGTTGTTTTTTATGTTGATCACTTTGTTTAGTGTTTGGTGGTTGCTAGTAGCAAAACATTCTTAATAACTCTGGTGGTGATTTTGATATTTTGTTGTCCAGGGCGCTGCTATAGTGCTATGTGAATTGTTCCCCGATGCAACATAACCGTCAGTGGACGAAGTTTGCTGAAGTTGAAATGGAGGTTCATATTGACCTTTTTATACCCAAGTGTGTTCCTGAATCATGACAACATACACCTTGATAATTCTATCCAATTGTTTAGAACCTTTAGTTGCCTCGTTATTATTTGTTTTATTCTGTGCAAGTTGTAATTTACACGAACCATGGCTCCGTGGTGGAAATCATCATCTAAAGAAGCGAAAAGTAAATCAGGCAATGAATCATTGTATGAAACATTGCGTAGAAGATTGAGAAGTCTATCTGATGTGAAATCGGATCGTAGCTCCAGAGTGCCTCGTAGGCAATGCAGTGACACTATTTCTGAGAGGGGTCTTCGTTCAAGAGCAGAGTCTAGGTCTCCCTCTCCAACCAAGCAATCCAAACATGTTGGCAGGTGTCAGAGTTTTGCTGAGAGGCCTCTTTCCCAGCCACTTCCACTTCCGGGTTTGCATCCTGCCAGTGTAAGTCGCACGGACTCTGGACTCATTATATCGTCAAAGCCGAGATCAGAGAAAGTCATCAAGTCATCATTGTTTTCCCCACTTCGTAGACCTGCTTGCATTAGGAGTAGGGCCGAACCTGCCGAGTTGGACAGTGAGTTGGCTACTGGTTCGGTTTCGAGTGAGAGTTCAGTAGAAAGTGATGATTTGCCAGAGTCTAGTTTGCGTAGTCCTCAAGCATCAGATGTTGAAATTGGTCCCAGAACTGCTGCCGGGAGTCCTTCTAGGTGTGTATGAGGCTGTTCTCTTTTCATATTTTTGCGCTGCTTTCCTCGTTCGATGTGTAAGATAAAAATAGCTTGTCTAGAGTTGTGTTAGGCGCCCCTTTTGCATAAGGTGCAGTTAACAAGGCACACTACTATGGATGTTCTATATGTTTTTGTTCGTATTATGCCCTTCCCTTTACCCAGTTATATCTAATTTAGTTTATTTACATGTCAAACCTCTTTAAAAATTGAAAAAGTGGTATTGTTGCACAAAAGTTTCGCAAATTATAATCTGAGATTGTTGTATGGCGCGATCACTTAAATAGTGACCATTTTATGGTTACAAGTGTCCATTTTATGTTAAAAGGTGACAATTTTGTATTATTATAAAATGACAAACTTTTTAAAAGTGCTCACTATTCAACATGAAATGATCGATGTTTAGCATAAAGTCAGTCGTCAGTTATCATCCGTCGCACCATACGACGATCGCTCACAATAACTACTGCAAAAGTTTGGTTTGAAAAAACAAATTAGTTTGCAAAAATGCCTTGCGTCTTATTTCGACGTTGCGGTTTTCACCTTTTAAAAGATAAGGAATTTACCAAAATGAGTATTTGCTAATTTGGCTCGCATTTTTCTACCATCTATTTCCTTCTTGTTAGCGTGGTGCTAAAGGACCAGCCAACCAGGGTCATGCAGAGTGATTGTAGAGAAGCACAAAGACCCCTCAGTACTCAACCAAGCAATCAAAATCCTACTGCCTCTCCAAGAAGACGGCCTTTGCGCAATCATGTGCCTAATTTGCTGGTTCCTTCACATGGTGCTTTCTTTAGTGCTCCTGACAGTTCAATGTCTAGCCCTTCCAGAAGCCCTTTGAGTACACCCAACAACGAGCAAGCTATGAACAATGCATTTTGGGCTAGTAAAGCTTATCCTGATTTAAATTTTCTTGGATCTGGTCATTGCTCCAGTCCAGGTTCAGGCCATAACTCTGGTCATAATTCTTTGGGAGGAGATATGCTGGGACAGCTATTTTGGGGGCAACCCAGCAGGATGACAAGTCCTGAGCATTCTCCTATACCTAGCCCTAGAATGACAAGTCCGGGACCAAGCTCTAGAGTTCAGAGTGGTACTGTTACTCCTATTCATCCCACAGCTGCTGGTACAAGCTTGGAAAATCATTCAAGTCGGGGTGACGATGGCAAACGAAAAAGTCATCCTTTGCCACTCCCTCCTGTAATAATCCCCAAATCCTCTCCATTCTCTAATAGTAATTCAGCTGCCACTTCGCCATCTGTTCCACGAAGTCCTGTGAGGGGAGATCTGCCGAGCCCTGGCTCACGGTGGAAAAAAGGAAGGTTGCTTGGAAGAGGAACTTTCGGACATGTTTATCTTGGGTTTAACAGGTGATTACTGTTCGGAATTTGCTTGTTCAATTTAATGAGCTTGCTGGATTCATCCAGTTTGTGCATTATTTTTTTTCTGATTGGCTTCATATTTTGATTATTGTATAGTGAAACTGGGGAAATGTGTGCTATGAAAGAGGTTACCCTGTTTTCTGATGATCCAAAATCGAAGGAAAGTGCGAAGCAGCTTCAACAGGTGATCTTTTCTCTGATTTAGCTATAGCTGTATTTTTATTACCCGAGTTAAAAAGTAAGACTAAACAGCGTTTGGTTGTTTTCATGTCTAAAGTGTGTTGGTGAATTCTTTCCTTATCACCACGTACTGTGCAGAAACACCTCGGTTTGAACTTCTATAAATTCTACAAACCGGATTGAAATTTGATTGAGGTTTCTGCAGGAGTTTCTCGCCTATTGGCGGTTCTCCCCACTGTATTAGTAATATTTCATAAGATATGGGTCAGTTTACACTAAAGTCTGGAGTCGGGACTCTATTGGCGTATTTATTGTTTACTAAGCTGTATTTCTCGTTGGCTTTCAGCGTTTGATATGCCTTAAGTAGCTCTAAAGGCCATGCTTTTTATGTTTGTGTAGGAAATTACCCTATTGAGCCGCCTACGTCATCCAAACATTGTGCAGTATTATGGCTCTGAAACTGTAAGTTCAATGATGCTATCTGTATTATCTAGACCGTTCGTATTTTCTTTGGTCCTCCCTATGTTTGAATCTTTAGTTTAAGATATTTTTATGCCACCTTAAATATTAAGGTTTTAAAATTTAATCTATATTATCCAGACCGTTTGCATTTTTCTGTTAGATTTACACTTTCTTGAATTTTATTTGTGAGCATAGCGTATCTTCTATATTTGGTTTACAGGTTGGTGATAGACTATATATATACCTGGAGTATGTGTCTGGTGGGTCTATCTATAAGCTTCTTCAAGAATATGGACAACTGGGTGAACTGGCACTTCGTAGTTATACCCAACAAATTCTGTCTGGGTTAGCATACCTTCACGGGAAAAAAACAGTACACAGGTGAATTCTTTTAGCTTTAATTAAGTTGATGTTCCCTGTTTGGTTTAGGGAAAATACATTCTCTTCTGTCGTTTGAGTTGGGGGGAAAATGAGGAAATACGAAGAAAATCTATCTCCCTAAAACAACCTATATTCTCTTTGTAACACATGGACGCAATCTTTTCCTGTCTCTTTACCTATGTAAAACCAAGGAAAATTCATCTGGAGCTCTAGTATTCTCTAAGAAGAAGAATCCGTTGAAAACATGTTTCAGCCGAAAATATTATACCTTACCGTTATCATTTCAGCTGAAAATGTTTCATCTGGAGCTCTGATATTATACAATTTCATCTGCAGATTATTGTAAATTGTATTTTAATTTTTTTTGTTTGATTGATTCTGTTGATTTAATTATTTAAATAATGCATGAAAAGGAGATATTACATTATGGGATAGATTTATTATTCTGTTGATCTTGACTTGCAGAGACATTAAAGGAGCAAATATACTCGTGGACCCCAATGGTCGAGTCAAGGTAGCTGATTTTGGTATGGCAAAGCATGTAAGTATCTGTTGCATTTTTTGGTACAGTGCAGTTTCATTTTTACTGGCTCCAATGGACCAATGGTTATTTTGAGAAGTTCTGTTAAGGACAAAGAATCCAAGATTAGCCTTTTGTCTTCAGATTTCAGGAGTTTATAGGAATGGAGGTTTTGTGTTAAGGGTATAATGGGATGTTAAATGAATTATATAAATGTTCGAAACCTAATGTGGAAATGTGGCTAAAATATGATATAAAGAGAGTACATCTTCATCCAGCAGACCAGCAAGCTGCAAATTGTTTCCAGTTACTAGATGATCGACGATTTTTTTTTGGTGCAGTGACCTTTTTCTTCCATTGCTCAATTGTTAAAACCCTTACTATTAGTTACGATGATTTTTCCAGATCACAGGACAGTCATGTCCATTGTCATTCAAGGGAAGCCCTTACTGGATGGCTCCAGAGGTTAGAATCAGAACATCATCTCCTACATTGATTCCACTAATGTTCTCCTTGTGGGATTAGAGCATCCTTATTTCATCTTCTAAATGCAGGTCATTAAAAATGCGAATGGGTGCAGTCTAGCTGTTGACATATGGAGCCTTGGTTGCACAGTCTTGGAGATGGCTACAACCAAACCACCTTGGAGTCAATATGAAGGAGTATGTACATTGTGATCAGTGATTTTTAGTTTGATTTTCAGATAAGCTGCTCTTTATAGGAATTTTCTTTAATCCATTGCTTCTATGATTCTCAGACTGTCGACACATGCGAGATATGGTTGTGTGATTTTTAGATTAATTGCTAAGTTAAACACCATTTATATGGTCAACAAGACCAGCATTCATTTGTGTTAATTCTTCCTCCACAATCAATCTGATTTTCATCAATAAAGTTTCATTTTTGTCGTAGTCCGTATTTCTTAAGCCAAATTTTTATGTGATGCATGAATTTATAATATTCATCCGAGTGTTATTGGCGCAAATGTTATATGCTAGTTCTATCTATTGCAGATTAGGGTGTGTCAATATTTTTGGTTTTTAACTTCATCTTGATGTAATTTGAAATAACATATTTACTAAATTGGTTGTGTTACTCACCCCGTGCTTTAATGTTGCTTTTTACAGGTTGCTGCTATGTTCAAAATTGGAAATAGCAAAGAATTACCTGCAATTCCTGATCATCTTTCCGAGGAAGGAAAAGATTTTGTGAAGTTATGTTTGCGTCGGAATCCACTTGATCGTCCTAGTGCCAGTGAATTACTTGAGCATCGATTTGTTAAAAATGCTGCTCGTCTCGAGAGGCATATTCCAGCCCCTGTATTTGAGAGGAACCTTTCTGGCCTGGACTCAGAAATATTGACTGTGCATTCATCTAGGGTTTCACCCACTCGGCCTCGCTCCAGGTGTGTTCTAAAATATATTTATTTCGTTTCTTGATTTTATCTACCGCTTCTCTTTTATCTACGTAACCACTTTCCTGAATTTACTACCTATTAAGAAAAGTTACTAACTAGAAATGCTTGAAAGCTAACAACTGAGAAAATTTCCATGTTTTATAGAATCCTTTTGTGCTTGCATTAGAAACTGCGACCTAATTTTTTCCTATTCCAATTTTGTATTCTTAGTGAATATCACATTCCACGGAACATATCTTGCCCAGTCTCCCCGATCGGCAGCCCCTTGTTGCATGCAAGATCACCTCAGCATTTCAGTGGAATGATGTCACCTTCTCCTATATCTAGCCCTCGAACCACTTCTGGCTCATCAACTCCCCTGACTGGTGGTTGCGGCGCCATTCCATTTCATCACTCACAGCAGTCTCTTTACATGCAAGATGGTTTTGGTACAATGCCGAAGTCCCCAAATAGCGTTTTCCTCAACGGGCCATATTACCACGATTCAAACCCAAATATTCTTCGAGGGGTGCAATCTAGTCCCCGTGCATTGGCGACTTCAGTAAGTTCTGATAATGATATGCTCGTAAAGCCGGGTGTAAGACCCAGTCAAGGGGACCTTTCTAATGGGCAGTCAATATTGGCTAATCGCGTGTCTGAACAACTGCTAAGGGAACATGCAAAGCTAAATCCTTCACTGGAATTGAGTTCTCGTTCTTCGTTGCCTAACCGGACCAATGGCCAGCTTTCCTCACAACAAATGAAAAAATAACTGAAAGGGCATAGAATGAAAATACAAGGAGAGATGGGTTGTTTTGAATCTGAGTTGGTTCCTTAGAAAAGATTTGGTCCAGGAGGTTGATTATGTGCCCCGTTTCAGGCGCTTTCCAGACGCTGGGAGACTTCCAGGAAGGAACCAGCTGCACTGCTTGGGGTTTTTTGCGTTTTCTGTTCTCTCTGGTTAAAATTCTTGCAGCAGAGGAGGTTCAATGTGTTGGACTTAACTTGGCAGAGCTGACTATCTGAATTGACCGAACCCAAAACTGGAAATAACAACCAAGCCTAACCCAAACCCGATACGACTAATACGAAACAAAATTCTAATAGCCAATATGTAACGGACGACCACGCATAACAACGGAGCTGAAAAAGGCAAACTGTAATGAACCTGTCTGAACCTGAATGACCCTTTTGACAAGTCTAACTGTAGACCATTATACTTTTCTACCTCGTACAAATTGGGAGAGATATGGTACCTGATGCTGACTAGTTGAGGGTGCAAGACACCCACAGAGCAAAACATCTCACCGTCAGTTTCTAGGAGACATTTCAGAGTTTCAAGACCTGCATTTTTCTTGGTCATCTTGGACGGGTTCAAAGCCTGGATTGAAGCTTGCGTTCAGGCTTGAGTTAGTTTTGCAGCTCAGCTGTCAAGTAAATTGAATATGGAAAACTAAGGACCTGATCTATACCTGCTCTAATGAAATTGTCAATATGTTTGTCAGTATGTAATACTGTTGCCCTGTTTCTATACATTCACAATTCTAGTACAGAAATCCAATTCAAATTGTAAATTATCTGTTCTTCAAGTTCTGATTCTGATATAAAGTGGAAATTTGAATGAAAGCCATGACTGTCCTGTTGTTATCTGATGATTTTGGTTAACTTATCCCAGAACTGGTGGAAGATTTGACAGTGACTTTGTAGAAGACCGTCTTCATGTAAGACCTATTCGTTTACTTATATTAACTCTCATTTGGTGATAATATTGCTATTTGGTTGGTCTCATACTCTCGTATGTAAGAGCGTTGTAAGAATTGTGTGATTTTTTTGAGACATTCGCCGAGCTGCAAGAAGCGTGATTTGAGAGTGTACAGTGTAGGGTAGGTGGTTCGAGCTTTCCTTTATCGGCTCTTAAACTAGATACCCATTACTTTCACTGCAATTAATTTGACATTTCTCAAGAAAATAAACAACTCAAATCCAATCATTGATGATCACCACTCAGAATCCTTCACAGTTATTGATATTATGGTAACAAGAAGCAGCTAGAGGTGCATTGGCAAAATCTGCATGCCATTTACTATTGTTACCATCACAAATTCTCATTTGTGACGGCCGATATCCGTCACAAGCTTGTGACGGGTCAAATAAAATCTACATGAGAGAATAAAGACAAGTCATTTGTAATTCCCTATGCATTCTACTTTTTGTCTTATCTACCCATGTGGGTGATACTTGACCGGTCACAAGCTTGTGAGACCTATTGTTACCATAATATTTACCTATAAGCTACCCCATTTGTAGGTAGTTATGAATTCAAGGGGTAAATGAGCAATGTCACGGAATTTGTAGTTAATGAGAAATACAATTCTTACATTTTGATTTTAGAATTTTGATGCCCTTCCAAGATAAAAAAGGCATTTTGGTTATGTACAGGAAACTCCCTTAGACATACTCTAGTACATTTCGCCCTTAAATTTAGGCTCTGTCTTTTTTGTTTAATTTCAGCTCGTTTCATTTCTGCTCAATACTATTCAATTTAGTTTCATTTAGTTAACTTCAACTAATCTCTTCACAAATTAATTTTTACTTCAACTTTATTTAATTTAGCTAGGTTTCATTCAATTAAGTTCACTTCAGCAACTCCATTATGTTCAATTCAGCTTCTTTCAACCGAAAAGGACAGAGCCTTATGAGTACCACTTTTGTGTTGTCCTTGTTTTCATTTTCAGATGAGGAAAAATGATGAAAAAACAACTCTATCCCTTGAATTAAAGATGACAATTAATTTGAAATAAATTAAGAGAGAAGAATCATTTTGTAATTTGTTTTACCGATAAGTAAAAGCATGATATGAGGAGATAGCCTCGGATCACCATGACACATGCCACCTTTTTTTTTTTTTTTTTTATTTATGAAGATGAGTAATTAAAAGTCACCCGATAAAAATCCCCCTTACTACTAAGAGAATAAAATTTTAGTAGTTTTTCCGTCTAAAAGAATAACTCTCAAATGGGCCTATTTAATTGGATACTCACTAGGAATGAGATTATGAATAAGATTATTAACAGCCCACTATATTGGATTTCAATTATTTGTTAAACATGTGCCAAAACTATATATGGAAAAAATAACAAATTTATACATTTTTATTTTACCTCTTTTAGGGTTCGTTTGACACGACACTTCAGGTAGCTTATTTGACCAAAGTAGCTTATTTGACCAAAATTTCAGCTACCTGATTTTTTTTGGAAGTGTTTGACAAGTAACTTATTTGGTCAAATAAGTTACCTAAAATGAAATGTTACCTAAAGTAACATTTGAGATTTCAGGTATCTGAAAAAAATTATCTTTCATTTATTACCACTTTAATTTATAATATTAAATAATTATCATATCTTTTTAGGTCATCTTACCAAAAATCAGATACATTTTCAGTTAGTTTGCCAAACATTTTTTTTATAATCAGTTACCTTATCAGTTCCTACTTTTCAGTTACCTTATCAGTCACCTTTTCAGGTTTTAGTCAACTTTTCAGGTTTCAGGTAGCTTTTCAACTAGTTTTACCAAACAGAGCCTTACAAGAAACAATCACGATTTATGATGAAATCATTTTTCATAAATATTATTCTTCGTCAGTTACACTCTAAAATTACGCAAATTTGCTCTTATGCAATCTTTACCATAATTATTGTTAATCATTTATACTCTAAGGGTGTGTTTGGTTGAGGGTATTCAGGAAAGGGAAAGGGAAACAAAGTAACGATACCAGGGCCGTCCCTGACATTTTGGGGGCCCTGTGCGAAATTGAGAAAAATAGGCCCCTAAAATATATACACATCTTATTTTTCTTAGTATAGAGATTCCACCAAGTTTATAATTTCTGTGCATTATAATAAAGTTTTTGAGTTTTGTTTTAAAAATTATAAGTTTTATTATAAAGTTTTTGAGTTCATTCACTTAGAGAATAAGCTCAAAAAATTACAATAAAACTCAAAAACATTACAAATAAACTTAGTTAAATTTGAGTTTTTACGGGAAAAAATTAAAATCTAACTTATAAACTGTAATAAGCTCAGAAAAAATACACATGCTCAAAAACAAATAGAGTATGAGGTAATAAGCTCATAAAAATACGCATATGCTCAAAAATAAATAAAGTATGAGGTAATACATCCGATGTATGTTCATTTTTCTCTATTTTTCTTGAAAGGAAAACGGGGTTTTATATTAAATCAAACTCCGTTAAGGATATAAGGGTCCACGAAAAATCGAAAGAGACAATACACAACTATGTTAATATATAAACAAATTAATTTTTAAAAAATATCAAAACAAGTTTGATAAGAAACTAATGAGGCTCAACTGCTATATATAATAAATTAACTTTTGACATATTAACTAAATTGCATTGCCATGTTGGTTTATAATTCACTCTTTCTTAAAGGTGGGATGGGTTCGATCCGCGTTCACACCACCTTCATTTGATTTTAATCAAAAAAATTAAAACGTAAAAGTGTAGGTGATACTAGACGGAATCGAACACAGGATGTTCAGACTAGCAGAACATACTCCTACAACTGTGACACTATCACTCTATTAATAAGTCAGTGTAGTTATTCATATGTATTAAATTACTAAGTAACTGGGCTTTATATTGGGCCCTTTAAAATTGGGGGCCCTGTGCGGATGCACGGGTTGTACACCCCCTAAGCCGGCCCTGAACGATACCCTTTATTAGTGTTTGTTTAGCAAAAAGAATCATTCCCTTTACACCTCCCTCACCCCCAACCTCCTCTACTTCCTTACTCCTCACCCCCCTAAGATATCCTATACCCTTTCTCCAATCCACCCAACATCACCAATACCCACTAGTCTGCCACCCAACAGCCACAACCATGACCATCTCTGTCACGCTTGACCTCGGACAACCTGCTCAGTTTCGACCACCACCAAATATCGTCTTTCACACTAGCGTCGCTTGACACCCCGCTATACATGCCGGCACCGGCGACAACTTTTCTCGTCGACGCGACGCCGCCGCCCCCAAATACATACAACATCACATATGAGCTTTAAAGTTCACATGTCACAATTCACGCGAGGAATTTGAGTTCATTACACAAACAAATACGATGATATTCTATTACTTTCTCTAAATTAATTGGAACATCATGTCAGAATAGCCCATCCAATGTTTCTAGTGGTGGTGAGTGCAACACGTCAGAGGTATTGGACAATGCTTTTAATTGTTTTCAARGAGGTGTTTCGAGTGGTGGAACGGAAAGGTGGCGTCGGAACTAGGGAGCGGGAAGGTGTCACCGGGTAATGGGTAATGGGYTGGYTGCCGGCATTGTCAGTTTTTCTGGTAAGGGTARAAATGGTGATTGTCGGTGGTGATGCAATAAAAGGGTGGCGGATGATTGATAGGGTATTCCCTTTCTTACTCTTACCAAACARCGAGTTAAATTAGGGGTCATCTCATTCCTTTCCCTTTGTTTCACTTTCTTGTTTCCATTTCCTTTGCGTTTGTTGAACCAAACGCCCCCTAAAATTGCATAAATCTGTTTCTATATTATCTTTTGTTAGTTACACTCTAAATATGGTGTATTTTTTAAAAGATGTAACAATTTTTATGTATTTTTTTAGTTAGAAATAAAAAAAAATTAGTTTAATTATTCGTAAATCGTCTTTTTAATGGTGTGATATATTGTATTTACCCGTTTTCGTTACAAGATTAATACGCTTTTGATAGGCTTATCGCGCACCTAACAAAGATAAATAACCCTAGACTCGGCTAACATACAAATTAATGTAGATAGGGAAGTAGGGGTCGATCT